>JAODKN010000041.1:30703216-30721552 GCA_026774425.1 Petrocephalus zakoni | reverse complement strand
GTCCATCACAGGGCAGGAGACAGTGTGGATGGGATGCTGGTCCATCACAGGGCAGGAGGCAGTGTGGATGGGATGCTAGTGCTTCACAGGGCACATACCAGGAGCAATTTAGAGACACAAATTCACCAAAATCATGCATTTTTGGAGGAAAATCCATGCCAACATTAGGGAGGTCCTGTGTTTGGACCCAAGGTTTCACTGTATATATGTACATGTGTCTAAAAGTAGAAGAAGACGGTATATTTGAAAAGAGGTATTCCAACGTATTTGTGCAAATGGCAAAAAGGGTTCCTTTCGAGTTTCATATTAGCTATAGTTTTCTAAAATTTATAATTTTCTAAAATTTCCAAGGAGAGGATTTGGCCAGGATGGAGACAGTAGGTACAGTAAAGCATCATTCCAGGCACGCAGCATTCGACTGCAACAAAAATAGAGGAAAAGATTCCACAAAAATACAGGAGTGACCCTGGAACATTTTGGAATCTCCCAAGTGTAAACCTGCGGCTTCCCAAACGAAATTCGCAGACCGGTGCCCTGCCCACTGCACTACTTACACAAGGCAGGTAATTAAAAAGAGCCTGGTAGTGAAGTATGGCGGCCACACGGCTAGGGCGTGGGTGTGGCCCACTGGCATCAGCTCTGCACTGTACGCATTTAGCTTCGTCTGACTGCACTCACTGTGGCATTACCATGACGGACAGCTTGTAAGCCACGCCCTGAAACCTCCTGTCCTGCTCACAGACAGCCCGTATTTTTAAAACTCAAACTCTGCCAGAATTTCACTGGTGAGTCTTACCGTGACAGATACGATGACCTAGCCCGGGAGTAGTTGCGGTAGAAATAAATAAATGAATAAGATTAGAAATATGCACTGAAATTATTAAAGAGTCATTTGGAGTAAAGATAGACAGAATAAGCAGACTAGCTTGAAGAAACAGGCCAAAACAGGCCAAAAAACGTTCTGCTTGGCCAAAATATTCTGAAACAGAATAAGTATTTATTGTTTTTCACAGAACATGAAGACATAAATACTGATTTTATCCATCCATTTTCTATACTGCTTATCAGTTGTAGAGTTTCTTTGACTATTTGTTATTAAGTATCAAAATAATTTGCCATTATAAAATATTACATCTAGTTCGAAATATAATACTGTAAGGACAAATGATTCAATGTAGAATTTAAGCAGTTCTTTCACCAGTTCTTCTGTGTTAAATTTGTTAAATAAGACTACAATGTCAATTTGAATTTGTCCGAAGCAGAACATTTTATTGCAATTAAATTCTTATAACTTACAACTTAAATTGTCATTTTAATAACTCGTTAAATCCCCTTTCCAGGAAGGGTAGATCAAAACCGAAAGTTTAAATTGAGTTTTTGTTTTTACATTTGCTGGATTCACATGACACATTCCCCCTAGCTGCCAACAACATGCTCCTCGTTATGTCATCTATATATAAGCATTCACTCTTCTAGTGCGACATTCTTAAATGTCCTTGGGTGCAACCAGCTGCTGTCATCACCTCTAACAACACACAGACTGAAGCTCTGCTATGTGTCCGTAAAGAGACTCATACAGTTTCATATTAAATGCACCTATTTCTGGAAGGTTCCAGTGGCATTCTGAACAGAACTGGGGAAGCTTTCAAAAGCACAACGCGGCAGAGGCATACTTCACTTTTCTGTGGCTGAATTGGGGAAAACGGTTTCTGGGTCAGCGGTGGAAATGTTGCACTATGATATCTGGCGCTAACCTAACCCAGCATATTACATCATCCAGGTAACACCAACCCTGCTGTGAATGCGGTAGAGGCAGAATCATGCTCTGATGATGCCGGTCACCAGCTGGGTCTGGGAATTGTATCAGTACAAAACATAAAATTTTGTCAACAAAAGGAGAATAAGCTTCAGATTGCAAAAGCCCTGATACATGAGCTATTATCCTTCTAGTAGGGCAATGACCCTAAAACAAGTCAATGTCCTGGAGAGGCCAAGGGTTTGGAGTTAAGATTTGAGTCTTACTGAGAATCTGTTGGAAGGTAACTTGAAACAAATTTACTCCTACCAAACTTGGCAGGTATTAGATAATAAGAATAAAAAAGAAGAATGGCAGAAGAAAATGCGTTATTGAGATATGAAATATTTACATAAATACATAAATGTCTCAAAAACTCAAAGGTGACTTGTCCTCTTAAGGATTGACGCAAGCTGGTAAATACTTATCTATATCTATATTATATATATATATATATATATATAAAATGTGAAATTATATATAATTGATTAATCTCTTGACCCTTGAGTTGGCTGTGTAAATCACAGGAAACACCCATTTTAAAGCATATCGTTTTTAAGTAATAAAATCAGAGGGAGTGAATACCACCTAAAAACATTGTATTTGTCTTTGCCAACACATCCTGACATTTTGTCAGGTCTCAGAATTCCGTATTGATTCCATGGGTCACCTAAACAGCTTCTTATTTTAATCCAAATCATATCATTGCACCAGATGGCCCAACGTGTTGGGTTGGTATCATTATGATTAATCATCCAAGTGTGAAGCCCTATCCTGCAGGCTCCTGCACCCACAGACAGCTTCCACCTCACTCCTGCAGCTTCACAAATTACCTGCTGTCAACAGGAAGTCCTTCAGCCAGGTGTCACTAAGCAGCACTTTTACAGATGCCTTCTGGGAAAAAAAGGTCTTTGTGTAATGAAATTTATGAATGGTCATTTTAATTTTTGTAAAAAATGACTCCTTAAATGGGATGTTATTACACAAGAATCATTTATTTCACATTATTCTCATTTATATTTATTGGAACAAAGCCTACATTTATTGCCATTTGCAGGTCTGGATGTACGAGATCAGCAATTTTTGTTCTGTATACAGTATGCAGAGGAATTTTACTGTTTAAATTTGACCTCGCCATCAGAGCCGGCCGGAGATTATCCATGTATAAAGTTATAACGGTCAACAGTGGACAGTCTGTAATTGTAGGCAGCCTCTTATTTTACCGAATGTCTCTTTAGAAAACTGAGGCTGCCATTCCGCGCCGTGCTTTGTTATTAAATGTACATACATGCATAACAGCAGTGTGCTTGTTAAGGGGCAAAGTGTGTTTTCTTTCAGACAGAGGAGTATTTAGGAGGCTTTGGTGGCGGTGTGCTGTGCAGGAGCGAGGAGCTGTCAGGCAGGAGCTGCAAGGCATTAATTACGAGGAAAGAAAAAAACGCTCAGCCTGTGGCCACGCGTCCCGAGTCGTTAAAAAGGGAATCCATAGAGATGGAATCTGATGGGGGAGATCTTTCATGTTTTACCATCCTGATTATTCCACGGACACTCCAACCAGGAAAAAGTCAGCTGAGGAAAACAGCGCCCCTGTTCTGTGCTTGCATGACTGCCCTGGAATGGTTATCGATGCTATTTTACTTCACAGATACCCCTGTGATTTCCATAAAACTGTTAACTAGTACCGCTTCCATTCCCAGCTATCATTACGCCCTGGTGACCTCTAAGAGTGATGGTTTCTTCAGGCCAAAATGGTGCACGCCTCACCAAACTAAAAAAAAAACAACATGCGATTCTGTCCTACTTTCAGTGGCCTGGTGACTCTCTGCCTATTTGTTTGTCAGGATTTAAATTGCCATACCTCAGCCATGACCGTAACTAGGCTGGGTCAGCTCAAGCCAGTCCAGTTGGTCTTAGGCATGCTATAAAAAGAGATTAACTCGAAATACTCAAAGGAAAAACAATACTTAGGTATTAAGACAAATACCTTCGCTTTGTAAGTATCCTCGATCCATGTTATACACAAGCTACTTGGCTAGGCGGTTTTACTGCTCACCAGTACAATAAAAATGTTGAACCCAAGTTCACCTGTGATGAACCACACAGTAGCATTCAATTTGTGGCATCCACTAATAAGACAAACTATGCTCTGTTGGCAAACCGAACAATCTCTACACCAAACTTGTTCGTGTGTGTCACATACAAATAGAGCTGACCCTGGTTTAGCTATATCTACAAGTGAATCCAGTGACAATAATAGCCCATCGATCTGCTATCCAGTTTTCATAGCCTGTTTTATTTTATCTGGCGTATTTCTGAGCAGCTTCTGGGAGGTTTTCTGAGAGAGCGTTTTCGGAGAATGCAGTTCCGAAGGACACCAGGGGGTATAACCCTGTGAACTGGCTCCCCCTGGTGGCGCTGTGATCTACGAAAATGTATACATTTTGCCCTTTGGTCCATACGGCCTCGTTGATCATCTGGCATTGTCCCTTAAACTGTAGCCTAATGTCAGTTCTTCTTTGGCCACTTCAGTTGTATTTTCATTTCTCATTTACATACATTTTCACTTCAAAGACTGGGAAAGACCATGAGATACAGTATACTCTATACTGGTTAGTTTCACACTTAAATCATACTGGACACTTTTAAGCTGCTAGATTTTGTCTCTAATATGAAACAGCCTGTTCTTAATTAATTGGTTTGAAAGCGGGTAACGCCTTCCACATCACAAAGGATGCATTCTCAGCAGGGCTACCACTCTGAGTCATCTTTAAGATAGCAATCGGGGTTCTTTATCTTAGCGACTGACACGCGTCGCCCGAATGACGGCGAACCAAAAGCGCACCGGCTTGATGAGGCAGCGGGGACTTTACACGGAGCCTTCAAAAGGATGCGAGGCGCTGCCGGCGTGGGCTTCTCCTCATTCGCACACCGGAAAAAATGGCACGATAACGTCTAACTGTTGCGTGCCTGTCTGCAACAGAGAAGCACTTCTTGGCAAGCGAAGATTCAGTCTATCGCTGAGGTATTTTAATAATAATAATAAATGCGCTGACCAATGCAATCCCGGAGTTTGCCGCCCCCTCCCCCCCTTACGCCCCCTACAGGCGACCTACAGACAAAACGGTCTGGTTAAAGCCAAATTCCCACTAGCCCTCAGCACCCCCCACTCCACTGCACCAAGGCAACAGACCAGGAAGCCCGATGAGGTCACTCCTCACAGTGATTAAGTGAACTCATCACAGCTTAATATCAGGTTAGCGGCAGGTGAAACAAAGAGCATTAATAAAGTTAGGAAACATTCATCGCGGCATTGTTCCATCATTATTATCAAATTCCCGTCACTGTGACTCAAATAACTTGCACTCATATAATTTTCCCACATTATTGCTCCGTCATTAAGGCATTTAATATACGGAATAGGTAAATACACCTGAGAGGCGAGATTTGTTGCTACCGCAATGAGGCCCTACTCATTCCGACAGGGTATCTGCGGGCTGGCGGTCACAGGACCGAGATGTCTGTGGATTAGGTGGGTAGCCGCCTCGCTAATCACCGCAGGGTGTGGTGCGGTGGGAGCGACAGGAGGGAAGGTCTCAACTGTGTTCCTGTGAGCTTGTCAAACCGGTCCCTTCAGTGCGGCTTTGAAGTCAGGTGAGTCTAACAGCCAGAACCCCCCTAGCTTCTATGATCTAATAAAATCATCTTTTCATTTCTATGCGCCCTTTCTACAAGGCCCCACACCCTGGAAACATGCATTACTCACAAAGTCATTTGTATAATTAATCAAGTTTCGATGCCACGTCAATGTAAATGTAACTGACGTTTCATGTCTTGGCTCATGTGGTCCCTTGCCTTCAACCCAGCATCAGACGTAAATCCCATAATAAGAAAAAGAAAAAACAAAAAAACTTTGGAAGTCGGCAACTTTAATCCCAACATTTTCCTTAGTTAATACTATGTCTAGTCCAATAAACATTCTCAGAGTCTTTGGGTTAAAAGGTGTGTCTTAGTAACTTTTTAAACAGTATGATGTCATATGCTGAAGAAGCAAGAGACAGCAGTCTCCTAGTGGTCGAGCTGACTTTGGTTAGTACCCAGGTAGCGCGGAAGGGTGAGGGTCCATGATTAAATCCAGTGAAGGACCAGTATTGGGCCCATGAGTGATACAGCTACAAGAAAACATCCAGCTGGGTTTAGTTACTTTCAGCAAAATCGTTATCCATACAATTAATATGATTACAGATCATTGTCCGGGATTGTGGTCCCCATGGTGACCTGGTAAACAGTGTGGTTTCTGTAGGGCAGGGGCCCAGCTGGTATAGAAGGACTTCCTGATCTTTTTCGGGGGGCTGGGGGGGGGGGGGTGGGAGGTGGTCGGGGGGGTGTCCCCACATCCGTCCCCATTTTAGTGCTCTGCCCTGGGCACCGGCAAATCTGTAATTAACTTCCACACACGCGTGGCTGCACAATGTGGAGAGCCTTCCAGCTGAAGAACAGAAATGTCATTTCATTTGCGACTCCGCCCGCTGTCCTCAGCCGGGCCCGACCCGGCCGCGACTGGGGCCAAAAATGGGCGTGGCGACGCCGGGGTGGGCTGCGCCGGTGCCACACGGCAAAAAGCCTCCACATGGAGGGAGGGAGTCGCCCGGCTCGTTAACGTCCTGCCCCACAACCGCTGATGGCGTCCCGCGCCGTGACCCGGCCAGCCGAGGGCCGGCCCCTCCCACTGCCGGGACCACGGCGGGTGCTCATAAATAAAAGCTTGGTTCAGCTGCCAGCCCGATCTATCGATCTGCCCCTCGAGGGGCACTGTAACGAGACCCCCCCACACCCACAGACCATTGGAACAGGAACACTCTCAAAAGAAGACAAAGAGATTACAGGCCAAGATCCCAAGCATGAATGATTTACTCTGCTGGTTTGTCATTGCTAGTGTTCTGTTATCTTTCCTTCTGCTATGAAAAGTACAGCCGGCAGTGGCACCTTAGAGAGAAGCTACATACTGAACTTGGCAGAGCCAGGTGTCTAGGACATTGGTCATATTAAACAGCATTGAACAGATATTGCACTGAACCCAGAATCTTAAATTGGAATTTGACATCTTTCTAAGTGTGACGTCTGGACCAATCTGATTGCGTTGCTTTGTCATTCTGCTGAATATTTCCTAGAGCAACTCACTTTTGATGTGGTCCCAATGCAGATAATCCCTACTAAACCAAATAATCCAGATAAAATTCCTGCTAATCTTTCAGAGGCCAGGGGCTAAGATACAAATCTGGGCTTGTGAGGCAGGCCCCAGAAGAAGACTTCACAAACTCAGTCCATAATTAGCTAATTTGTTGTAATTGTCAAGGACAAGTTGACCTGCTATGCGTGGTTCCGTTTCTGGTTGTCTTGGATTCTGCGGGAGGGATTGCGTGTTTGGGTTCCTAATGTCCTCGTTTAGAGCGCCATACAGAACCAACGGCTTGGAAATTAGCTGCTGAGAGCAGATGACATGGAAACAAAAAGATTAGTCACGTTTTAAACGGTTCAATCATTTCGTCTTAGAAGTGAGCGCAATGGTTCAGAATGTATTAGAACAGAAATTCAGCACATATAAACACTATGGTGGCGTATTTATCGGTGTGAAGGCCTCATAGTGTCACTGTGAGTTCATAAACCTTCGCGTGGGCCACCTGATCGGGGATCACACCTAAAACAACGTGTTCCAGGTTATTCTGATGTACAGGAGCTGCTCTGTGGCATTTCCATACTTGACTATGATGTCACAGTTTCACCATGGCATCAGATGACAGGCTCGGGAGACCTCAGGTTGTATTTAAAGGAAGCACGGCACGTTCGCTGGCTCTGGCGGACGGCGTGTCTGCCACTCGCCGCCGACTGAGGGTGCCCGCGAATGCGGCTCCTGCTTTTTGGGGTGAGTGACAGGGAGCAGAGGCAGCATCAGTGGGGTAGAGGGCCTGGGGGGGAGGGGAGGGGGGCAGGCTGGCAGGTTGCGAGACGACTCCTGCTGTCTTTAATTATCACGTCACGTCTTGGCTGGATGGGGCCTTCGTTTCCTATCCACTTTCGAACCCGAACGCACCTGAAGCTCATGTGGGTCTATGGGCCCTGCAGCCTGAAGTCAGCGGGGGTTTGGGGGGGGCGTCATTAAGGCGGTCGGCAGGAGCCCACGGCCACATTAAAGCGATGGAGCAACAATTCAATACAATTTAATCAGTTCTAAATTGAATCATCACTACCTTACAAGTTATTTATATACCATCATTATTTAATGTACATTGTAAAATACAACCCATGTGCGTGTGTGTGTGCGTGTGTGTGTGTGTGTGCATGATGCATATACAGTACGCTGTGCAAGGGTCTTAGGCAGTCAAAGAAATGTTAAAAGCTATTTATCTCGGTAGTAAGTGCATATTTGTTCAGAAAAAAACACAATTTTACTTTAGCATATGCAAATTCACAGTGACACAACACAACTTCTCTTGTCCAAAAAGTGACTGATATCTTGTTGGATGGCTAGAAAGCACTGCTTTAGTTCCCAAACCTCTTCTCAGGAGCACCTCAGCCACCCCATGTATAGTTACATTTGACCACCAGCTCAATTAACTGATTAATTTACTTAATTAAATAAACCAATTTATTGGCCACATAAAGTGGTTGAGTCAAAAAATACGTGGGTTGTTGCAAACACGGGGGTGGCTTTAGGAGAGGTTTTGAAACAGCTAAGCTGACACACTTTGACGGATATAATTTTATGGCATCACACCACGATGAAGGTCATTTAAGCATCATTTTCTTTGGCTGCCAGTGACTTTTACACTGTACAGTGTGTTTGTGCATGTGTGTGTCTATATAAATATATAAATATATTCATATATATATGCATCAGCCAACATCTCTGCTTTGAAGTCCCAATATGAACTCACCGTTTAAACCCCTGGAGCAAAATACCTGAATAATGTTAAAACAATGTAATAAGTTACGCATTTTAACATTCATCTCCACCCCACTACCCCAGGATGAGCAGCGCCCAGTATAGTCTAAGGTAAGATCATAGTCGCACACACCGTCTACCCCATGGGACCCAAGGTCACAAAACCAGCTCATCTGGCTGCCCGGTACCTAACCACAGCTACGTCGATAGCTGCAAGACTCGTCTCCTTCGCCTCTGTCATCTGGTGCGATGATTTAAGTCACTCACCTAGACACTCCTTTTTACTCCAAGCGGTTTTTATTGTTTGTGCTTTTTATTGTACTGTACTTAAATTCTTAGTACATCATTAGTATGCATTATATGTGTTCTAAAACCTGCTGTCGCAATAAATAAAACTCTTATGTATAGGTAATTGTAATTATACGCCCTCTTGCTTTACTATAGGTTTTTATTGTTGTGAATTGTTTTGTTGCCTACATGCATCCATCTTTAAGAAAAGATGGGGAGGAGGGGAGGAGGGGAGGTGGGGAGCCTGGAGCCTGTCCCAGGCAGGACAGGACACAAGGCAGGGGACACCCTGGGCAGGATGAATTCATAATGAAATATCTGAATGCAGATTAGATGTTTGGCTCAAGCACTTTTCATCTCTCCCAAATGAACTCAAACAATGGATTTACATTTCCAGGCCAGCTCATTTCATATAAAACTGTATCAACACGCTGGGTAGCATTTTCTCTTATCGGTTTTGCACCGACTGCTACCATCGTTTGCATACGGTGAGCGTTTTGCCTGAAAATGGCAGCCAACTTAAAGTAAGGTTATTATTTGTTAACTGGTCCCATGATTAAGATCCTGAGCTTCATGGGTTGGGGTCTCTTTTTCCCCCCACTGTAACTTTGTATACGAAATATTTTTTTAAATAATCACTGAATGTACAACTTGTCTAACCTGGAAGCAGTTCTGGAGCCTACATTGGATTTTGCCCATGCCTATGTGTACATGGCACATTTTTGTAGGCATCACACTGATTTCCTCACAATGTGATAAAGCCTGTAACATTTTAGCTTGTAGGTATATTTTTCTGGTCTCCATAATATAAGCCTCAATTTTAAAAACTAAAATTGCCAAAGCTTTTGTATTTTGCTCGGGCACTTATGGATAATGTTTCGGCTGGGTAGGAGTCACGGTAGTTGCAGCTGGGATTAGGCTTATACCCACAGAAATGAATGGAGAGTCCTCATAAAGACATGAATATGTGTGCAAAAATGTATGCAAACAAAAATACAAAACAATGCTTCTGGCAACTATGTAGAGGAGTAGAACAGTAAACAAGCAAAAATATTTATGGACATAAAAAATGGTACTTTATTACAAGGAAAGAATGCAATATGAATTTCCCTTGTTGTTCACGTTGTGCTAATTTAATTGAAGCCCCTAACTGACTGGGTCATGTACCTGTGTCGGCAGGGCAGGAAAGCTCCAGGTCTGTGACTCAAAATCAGCTCCAATATGATGTGTTTCCCATATTGTTGTTCTTGCCTTAAATTTCAGAACAGAACATGCCAGCCTGTCACAGACATCCCTGAGGTCCTAAAAACAGAATGATGCTTTTCCTTATTTACATCTGTGTTTGGCTTATTGCCCTTGAATGGCTGTTGTGACTTCAGTTTAAACTAAATAGAAATAAAGCTAACTATCAGCTATATTTCTGGTTTGGGTGATAATATCCCCTTTTATATGGGCCAACTGGCCATGCTTTGAATTAAAATGTGAACTTTTAGGTTTAATATATCCTCCATCACATATCATGTATGAGTGACCACAAAAGGGCTTATTGAAGCCCACAAATTACAACCATTTCCTTCTTGCAAACTGCTGCTGAAGAAAAGGGGAGTAAAAAGAAGTAAAAATCCTCTGATCAAACCCCCTCCCCACTAAAAAAGCCACAAGGTTTGTGATTGTTTTCTAAGAATAAATACAACCATAATCAAAAATGAATGACATCTCAAAAGCAGACTAATAGCATTAACTATCTGCTACTGTATCTAAGGACTCGTGTCCCATAACTACCACACCTGACGTATTATCTCTAGACATTATTGCCCTGAACTACTGAGATCAGGTGTGAGCCGTAACCCTGAAGTCGCCACTCGACCTGCCCCAGTGCCAGCATATAAAGGACTGAGCGAGATGTTTCCCAGAGCTCACAGACCCTTTGGACTGGATGCTGTCACTCATGAGCCATACACTTGTGCACTGAAGCCTCCGCAATATCTCCAGCCAAAGGTCAGGTTCTTCATGGAAGCAGCCCCAGATTCAGCATTCTGAAATGCAGCCACAGTTGCCTTGGAGACCACTATAGCTCAGCTCTGCTCATAAACTCACGCTAAACCAGCTAATAACAATTATCTGCTCCTGATATATGTTGAACATTTCTGTATAGCGGCGACTCTTTTTGGACCAAATACCACAAATCACAGTAACTTGAATTGCAGTACCCAATTACCACAGTCTCCCTGCATACTACCTGGGGCCATCCGGAGTACCACTGTATGAAAACCACCGTTGTACAGCATTAGAGACAATATTGCAGGACCAAAGTCTGCAGGTCAGTGTTTCTTTGTTATATGAATTATGTGAAATATTGTGTGAGTGTGATAGATATCTATAATGGAGCTGAGGCATGTAAAACTGCTATTTGCTTTCAAAAATTGCTTGCAAAAGCATTGTCTGTTATACAAAAAAGTAACAGCATGCTTGACTGACATTCAGATAATTGTCTTACAATGATTCAGATCTTGGAGCTTAGATTCTTGGGCGCTACTGCTCTTAGTATATAGTCACTATTTTAGCACCAGATTTACGGAGTGTAAATTAGCTGTGTTATTTTTAGAGGTCTTCAGGATTGGAACTAAGGTTAGAGTTGCCATTAGGTTATAAAAAGAGTTAGTGTTGTGGTTGCCGTTAGGGTAGGGCTAGGGTTATGGTTAAGGTTGCTATTAGGGATAAAGTGTGGTTTAAGGGTTAAGGTTGACATTAGAGTTCAATTTGGGGTTAGGGTTTCCTAGCTCTAGCCATTAAGGAAACCCTAACCCTAGCCTTAGCTCTAAAGGAAACCCTAAGAAATGCACCCTACAACAACGTAGCATACACTGCAAAGTGTACACTATATAGAGCACACCCTACAAAGCATTCCCTTCTGGGTGTGCCATTTTAAGTACATACTATAAAGTGCACACAACATAGTATACCCAATGTACTGTATAGAACAAAGTGCACACTACAGAGTGCACGCTACAGAATAGTAGTGTACCATACATAATATATACTTCTTATTGTATGGTATAGAGCATACCTAAGCTGGCCTTCAACAGAAGGGTTTTTTATAAAACTGCTGGCCAGTCCCAAAAGATAATAATTTGGTATGAAAACTAGAAGCATGGGAGCTGGTGTTATGACTGAGAGCACTTCCCTCCAAGATGCCCTCCATTGGACCAACACTCCCCGAGCCTGCTGGAGCCATGAATTTGGAATATACACAAATAATCTGATGCTGATATGGAAGAAGAACCAAATAACGCAGCCAGTAAAAAATGAGCATGAAAGAATGTCCGTCTCAAACCCTAACCCTGAGGTACTATCCACAATGACAATCCTACCCAAACCATAGCAGTAAGTCTAATGGAAACCCTTACCCTAACACTAGCTCTAACAATAATGGCTTCCCCATGGATTTAGGTTGAGATAATACATCAGTCAGGTTTAGGGTTACTTTGAAGGTTAGAGCTAACTTAAGGGTTGTCTTTATGGCTAGGAGTAGGATAAGGCTTACCTTTAGGGTAAGCATTAGGGTTTTGGTTGGGGTTACCATTAGTTGTCCAATTAATTGAACTGCAGAAATTCACTGTGTCACCCTTCCCATTCTTTTATTTCCTTAAATCATTTGCATTTATATTTTCAATGCTATTATACCACTTCAAAATATTATAATGGTCTGAAGTCTGAGCTGCTGCATTTGTACGCTCTACACACGAGCTTCTGCATTTGTACGCTCTACACACGAGCTTCTGCATTTGTACGCTCTACACACGAGCTTCTGCATTCGTACTCCCTACACACGAGCTTCTGCATTTGTACGCTCTACACACAAGCTTCTGCATTTGTACGCTCTACACACGAGCTGCTGCTTTATACTGAATGTGGAAGGAGCATGACTTTGACGAGTGATTTGACGGCGAGTAAGGAGAGTGTCAGACGGGTGTGAGCTGGGTGCTGGAGCGAGCGGGAGCGTACGAATGCCGCAGCTTGAGTGTAGAGTGCATGCGAATGCTGCAGTTTATGTGTAGAGCATATGAATGCAGCAGCTTGTGTGTAGAGCGTACAAAGGCAGCAGCTAGTGTGTAGAGCGTACAAAGGCAGAAGCTCATGTGTAGAGCGTACAAAGGCAGCAGCTTGTGTGTAGAGCGTACAAAGGCAGCAGCTCATGTGTAGAGCGTACGAACGCAGCAGCTTGTGTGTAGAGCGTACAAAGGCAGCAGCTCATGTGTAGAGCGTACGAACGCAGCAGCTTGTGTGTAGAGCATATGAACACAGCTGCTCGTGTGTAGGGCGTATGAATGCACAAGCGAATCTGAAATATATAGTAATACTAAAAGAATGTTACACTAAAAACAAATTTCATGTGAGCACTCTTTTCATATTCTCCAGTTACCATAATGATCAGAGACAAAAACATTTAACAAGGTGGTGATTAAAAACCCTTTTCAGAAATTCTATCTGTCCTTATAAGTATATATGTGCTGGACACGCGACAGGTGCACAGGAAACAGGTAGCATGCCACCTTGTCATCACTGTTCCTGGAGTCCCACAGCAGCGGGGGGGCTGCAGGATTGGGAGTTTGCCTCTGGATGCTGGTCCTGTCAGAGATGGGGGGGGCGGGGGGGGTGGTGCATAAGGCAGCGGGCCCCGCAACATGCAGGGAATTGTAGGGTGCAGTGTTGCGCAGAGACTAAAACTATGATAAATAGTGACGGCGGTGAGTCTCAAAATAGCCTCTGGGCCCCTCCCCTCTCTGTGGTCCGCGCCTGTGAATCTCCCGTCCAGTCGGGCCTTCCAGGAGAACCCTCCCGTCAGCCTGCTCTGTTTCGGTCAGGATCCCTGCTAAATCCGTTGCCCTGTTCCTGTAATTAGGCTCGGGCCTGAGTTGTTGATACATGCTGGCAGTTGGATGCAGTAGTTGCCGGTTCTGCAGAGTGCCGGAGGGCCGTCTCCAAACTCGTGCACAGGACAAGTTGGAGGAGGTGCAGACGGCATCATGAATGTATAAATAGCCGAATCCCATTTACCCAAACTTGCCCAAACCCAAGCTTGAGCATAGAACAATAAGACAACATTATAAATCTGTGGCCCTCACTGTCAATTGCCTACTGGCGTGATATGTTACTGATGAGAAAAATAACATAATAAAGTTGAGTTAATAAGAGGATATTGGTAGAAGACCGGAGTCACTGACAGCTAGAAGATGATAATACCTCTCAGTTTTTACCCAGGACAGGAAACTCATCTGCCATTACACATATTACTATTTAACACCTCCATTGCATGTCCAAAGAATATTTAAAAAAAGGGACACTGAATCATCAGTATTTAACACAGCCAACAAAATCAGTTTGCAAAAGGAAGAGGGAGATTTATATTTATATGGCACTGATAGAATCAGTAGATAAGAGTTACCATATCCTGTGAAATGTTCCGTACTCTCACCGGCTAACTTCCTGTGCCTGGTCAAAGTAATCAGTTGCTTTGAAGTGTTTACAAGTGCATGAACAGTGACTTCTGTAGATGACACCAGAGCCCTCACCCGGCACCTTAACCATGTCTGAAGTATCCTTGTCTATTGGCCACTAACATGGTCTTCAGAAGTCTATAGGACTAAACCAGATTAATTGCTCATCTGCCAGGGCAGAATAATAGTTTGTTAGCAAAACTTGATACTTCAATTAATTGACAATGTAGATCAAAAGCATCAATTATTCATCATAGGTAACAGCTACAGTAATGATGTTGTGGCGATGTGCCACTCAGCCACTTTAAATATTTACTGAGCTGGGGACAATTAATTTCAGTGCAAGTAAATGAATGTTAATGAATAAATCTGGTTTATATTTGAGAAAATAATCCAGTGAAATGAACTATTGACCCTGTAACATCATCTTCAAAGAATATTAAAAAAGGATTTGGCCGCACACACGGCAGTCCCGAACAGGCACCTATCCTAAGGTATCCTCCAATGAATCTTCTCTGTTACTGTGCTCTGACAGAGGTCATTTGGTCATTTCTCCTGTGAATTATATTAATTGACTTTAAATGGAAAATGATTAAGATCTTACATCTGAATCCTTCATCTGAAGTTTACTCTGTTAGTTTATTGCATTCTTTTCTCCACGCCAGCCTCAGTTCTGGCAGATGTGGGAATGTACAGTTTTTTATTCTGACCATTTAAACACTTTTTTAAACTAATGCCCAAACCCAACTTTTCTTGTTACAGATCAACAGTCAACGGCAAACAGAAAATGACGCAAAGGAGGGTTGGATGTCTTGGACTAGATCGTCGCGGTATCTGTGATGCTTTAGATAAACGAAAGGAAAAAAAAAACCTAAATAACTCTACAGCTGCAAAAGCAAGATAAACAGGAAAACAAGCATGACACTGCGTTAAATGAATTGTGAAGGAAGATTAATTATAGCTTCAGAGCACAGTCGTCATCAAATCGATCTACATCAATTGGCATGGGAGGCATGGGCCTCAGTCCAGCCTTATTACAACGAAATGGCAAAAGCCTCAAACACACAAATATGGTAACTCAGCATGGATGGCTTTCGTCAGCACGGATGGCTTTCGTCAGCACGGGTGGCTTTCGTCAGCACGGGTGGCTTTTGTCAGCACGGATGGCTTTCGTCAGCACGGGTGGCTTTCGTCAGCACGGATGGCTTTCGTCAGCACGGGTGGCTTTCGTCAGCACGGGTGGCTTTTGTATACTTCATTCTGATCTTTTGACTGTATTACAAGAATAATGACAAACAGGGTGTTTTCCCTATTCCTTATCTAGAGTTACACACTAAGGTAAATTCTGGATTTAGAGCATTCCTCCTTTCTAGTTTTCTGTAGCTGTGGCTGACAAAATCAGATATCAGGGGAATTACTGCAATGCAAATTTCAATGCACACTGGTGCATCCTCAATAATCAATACAAGTCACAGACAGTCATCAAACAAATCACACCAACACTAAAGTTAAACTGAGTCGCAAACAGCTTAGTTTAATTAAAATCTGGTTAAATAAGTATGTTGCGTGCCGTACACCTGGTGGCCCTGCCCCTGTAACTGAGACAATATGAGACTGCCCATTGTTTTCGTGAATTCCTGGTGTAGATCGAGCGTAAAAGGCAAAAATCTGCAATAGACAGATGGCAAGCTGGACGCAGACACAGGCAAGGGGCCACGTCAGGGGTCTGCACTGCCTAGAGTGTGGGGAGATGGGTCTAACCGCAGCCAGGGAAGAGTCCTGCAGGCTACCGGCCCCGTGCAAGGTTCTGGCGTCTGAACCTAGCCCCCTGGACAAAGGCCGCATATGGAAAGAGCACCAGCACGGTGTTAAGTGACACAACCGAAGAATATGACTGTGCCCCCTCGCAGGGGCCCCATGGCACACTACAGCCACAGCACTGGATGCCTGGAGATATCGCCAAGCATGTTCACAGCGCAGAGGCACTGACCGTGAGTCGTCCACCCGAGGACTCGATCGTCAGTCCGACCTCAGCCGTCATCCCGGCTGGACCTTCAGAAAGGGCCTGGAACGTGCTGCTTTTACAGCCCAGGCTGAGTTTACCAGGCGACCCACTTTGAAGAGAATTTATAGTCAGGATCAATAGCAGAGCTCCAGAGCCACGTCATACAATGACTCTTTTATTATTCACGAAATATAATTATCGTAGGACCATTCCAAGTGCAGGAGGCAAAACACTATGACAGAAATGATCTAATAATTTCGACGGCCTTCATTTGCAGACTAAAGGAGTGACCAAGCCCTCTTTCTGTCCTAGTTACATTATTTAAACGTTAATGGCTTATTGCTCTGCCAGCCAAGCTGTTGTCTTCCGATACATTAAAGAGGGGTTGATATGAGAAGGAAAAAAAACATGCAATTTGTGCCCAGTGACAATGACAAGGTATTATGGGAAAACTGGTCCCATAGCACCTTTGTGTGAAGTGGGAGTGACAATGGGAGGGGGGGCTGGTGGTTTAGGTGCGGTTCCCGCACCATTGTCCCATCTAAGAATGTTGTTTTACTCTTTGCTCCGAGCAGGGCTGCACTCTGACACATTCCAGGTAAAAATCACGCCCACGGCTCAGCAAAAACAGAATAGGGTCTCTTCATTTGAACTGGGCCACTGCTTCCACCCAAATTTACTACCGTCAAAGTACACAAATGGTGCTTCAGTTTCTGAAAATGATGGCATTTGCAGAATGTTCACCTGCATGTACACGAGTTGACAAGTTGCATAAATACTGCTGGCAAAACCCAACCGGCAAAGAATATGTGCATTTGGCCCTGGTACCTGAACTTGGCTCTGGTACCTGTTCAAAATCAGTAACTTACAGAAGGTAGTGCAGGCATCACAGAATCTTCTCAGACAAAGCTACAATATGCCACAAAATTCCATATCACCCACAGCCATACTGTCCTGTATGCCCTGGTTTTCAACAGACTACCGTTACAATTATATGTTCTCAATCAGTGTTTCATCACTGAGGAAGACATGAATTGTGTCAGCTAATGTTATGACCAAGGATGTAGACTTAGGCTCCTAATTCACTTTCCACGTTTTACAGCTATATTACACGTCAGTAAAATATCCAGTAAGCTAATGAACATACTCTGGCCCCCATAATAGCACAGTCAGGGTCTAGATGAGAGGGATCAGCGCATGGTACAGTAGCCATTGACTGGGAAAGCAATGAGGTAAGTTACGTAGATGGTTAGCCACACCTGTCAGGATGAAATTGGGATAACACACCACCTTCTCTAGTCTTTGTCAAGTCAGCGAACTCTATTCCGCGCAGAGCCTTCATCTGAAGGTCTAGCAAAGCGCATCGTCTGGTGGCGATGTGGGACACAGGAGAAAGCCGCAGTATTCGTGGAAGGAGAAATACAGGAAGCATTCAGACTATATGCACCCTGGCATATTTTACTGCGACATGTTTTTGTCAGATTCTTGGCATTTTAAACTCTTTAGATTGTGCGACACCTTGATTTGGCTTCCTATGGAGCCCATTAGATAAGGTGCTATTTTTAGCGCCAGCTAACCTCAGTGAATGAAGACAGGGAGCTCTCCTGACAGGGGCGCACCGGAAAACTGACAGGCTGAAGAATGCTTAGAGAGACGTAGAAATGCTCGTCGCTGTTGCATCACGGTCAATCCACACCTGAAAAGAAAAAAAAAACGGAGGCCTTTGTGAGGCTCGGCGTGGGGGGGGGGGGGGGGGGGGGGGGGGGGGGGGGGGGGGGGGGGGGGGGGGGGGGGGGGGGGGGGGGGGGGG
>JAODKN010000041.1:30691584-30703116 GCA_026774425.1 Petrocephalus zakoni | reverse complement strand
CCCTTATAATTTCCCTGCGGGTTTGCAACCCGTAAAATCCCCCCCCTAAATCAAAAAAAAAACGGCCCCCTTTGGTGGGCTCGGGGTCCCCCCCCCCCCCCCCCCGCGGGGCTTTGTGATCCGCCTGTTCTCAGCGTTAGCATGTAACCTTGGCCCTAAAGCGCGACCCCCCTGCCTCTCTATATGGCACTTCTCTGCCCCCATGCAGGAAGTCCTCCAGGCCTGGCGCGGCTGGGAGCGTCATTCTCCTCACAGCAGCCCAGGTGGAGGTGCGGGGATCGCTGCCAAATAGTTTCAGTTTGAAGGGAGGGTGCCGGAGAATGGGTGGGGGCCCTTCTTTCCAACCGTTTCGCGTGTGTGTGTGTGTGTGTGTGTGTGTGTGTGTGTGTGCGCGGCGTGTGTGTGCAGGCTCCTTCTTCCTCTGCTGACAGTGAGGCGGTACGTCCAGCAAAGTTGGGACGCTTGCTCTCTGTATCTCGCACTCATGCTTACAGGCACACGCTCCCCGTGCTAAAAAGGATACGACTCACCTCCGGAACGGCGGGGCAACGGGACCTGAAGGAATTGCTGGCAAAAGGTTAGCAGACCCGCCTTTCTGCCGCACACGAGAGCTGAGGCGGTCGCTGAAATTCTGTTTTTGTTTTTCATGCTATTAGACATATTTTAACATATACTTGAATAGTTGTCCTGCTACAGTATAGGTGTCCATGGAACTGATTTAGGCAGCGCTCTGCTTTTGGGCTTCCCTGTCTAATGATCCTGCCTCATCGAGCTTCAAAGCACTTGATGAATTATTGTCAGACTGAGCTTGATGAGAGGGTCTTGCATCCCACTGCTCCCCTTTGTTTTAGGGAATTTGTGGTGATTCCTGTCAATGGTCCAACTCAGGTTATACACACAGTTCAAGACCTCAACCTGAGCCATTAAAGGGTCTGAGTGGGACAGATGATTAAGGGAACTTTTCAGGGGAGCTGATTTAAGGCTTAAAACTAAGAGTAGGCACATGTTTAATTCAGAAATGGTTTAAAATAATACTGCAGTAATATAATGTATAAATGTGACAGTTAAAGCCATACTGACCACACATAAATGCAGGAGTTCATTAAAAATAAATATGATTTCCAACAACAAATTTGTTTCAAATATATATATTGTATCCTATGCACTGCGTAGATCAACATTTCAGTGAAATGGCTCCTTTTTCTGTGGTTACGGACCTGTCAATGAAGAACATTATTGCAGCGTTTTGCTCCATTGCAATATATTGTTTACACAGTATTTCGTCACTTTTTAACTTTTGTAACCTTCAATTTGAATTTCTGTCGGAGCTCTTAATATTTCCCATTGAAATCTTCCCGTCCAAATTTAATGCCGCCAGTGCAGTGTCTACAGAGTGATCCTCTATCTTTATGGTTAAAAGTCCAGTTTTATAGAATTACACTTTGCATTCAGCCCATAAATTAAACTGCACTGCTTCAGAGATGATGCATAGATTCCGGTGCCCTTTACGAAGAGCTACAGAGATTCATGTTCAGATCAGAAATTCGCACTCAGGCTTTTGACAATAATACTGCAGTCGTGTAGGACTCCGTTGACGCTTGTTTTGCGTTAGCAGCTACACAATAGCTTGTCCTCCGTGAATAGGAAGGGGTATACAGTGACAAAGGTACAGTAAGCCTGATCTCCGGAATGATACACATAAAAACCTTTTACTATTTGTTACTGTGGGGCATGGTTTACACGAAGGCAAACCTTTCCCATGTTGTTCCCTGGGTGCATCTCGCACAGTCTGGTTTCGCCATATAAACATTTCTGCCACGCCGATTCCCTTTTTTCCTTCTGTCTTTGCTTCTTGATGATGCGGGAATGCAGCACGCTCTGCAGATCTGCCCCATTCTTCCTTGTTCATCCTTAGGTTCAGTGGTCCACAGCTGGAGTACCTGACCCCTTATCCTGTAGCCCACATCACAGTATTAGGGTTCCTAGACAGCAGTAAACATCTCAAATGAAGGAGAATCTCCAGACGCCAATGTCCTTGATTGACTAGGTCAACAGTTTCGCTATAATAAATATTTTGATGGAGTTATAGCCATTGTATTCTGTGCTTTTGGGAAGCAGATCCCTAAATGATCTGGCCATAGAAGAGCACTCTTAATTATAAATGAGCACCTCCTTTACACCATGAGGCAGAGTTTGCTGGACTATGGCTCTGGGAGGTGAAGTAATGCTCAATTAGCCAGAGATGTGGAGGAAATGGTCTGAGGTTTATCAGGCAGATGACTCACAAACACATTTTCAAATTTCATAGGGTTCTAACACTGCTAATTCAGCAAAATGCATTGCAGTGTCGTATCTTGGAAACTTTCAGTCAAACTCGCACAGCCACGGCTCACGTATAATCTGGGCTCTGTCTTTCTGCTCTGGACCTAATCTGCCACCGAGATTACAGCCAGGCTCTGAAATGTGACCTACCCACTGAGCTCACCGAGGAGATCTCAGGAAATCGCTGAAAGCTCTGAATTGAGGATGAAGGTTGTAGCCTAGATCTCTGCTTACAAAGAGCCTATGGCCTGCCAAACTGTTATTAATCAACATGGGGCATCTAATGGTTTTGGTTATACTCAGTGATTAGTTATCTCAGAGCTTCATACTTTTAAGTTTTTCCACTTACCAACTGAAAATTCACATGGTGAATTTAACCAGGTGGCTCTCGATATTCTCTGTTTTATGTAATAAGTTTCGGTACAAATGATGAGGTCAGCAAACCTGTTTACATTTATGTAAATCACTACATCCCCGAGACCTTTCACTGGATAATCAATTACAAAATGGATGGGTTGATACCCAGGTAATAATAAATGTATAGAAAGTGCAGATTAGTTTAGTAATAAGGTTTTTATAAGAGATATGGTCGAGATATATAATATATAATATACTATCTGAGAACCTACACATAATATCTAGTCTCACCTACCAGCATTGTTGAGCTTTTTATTGTATCTGGCATAAATGTGGCTGAGTATGACCAAAACCCTGCATAAACATGCCCTGATGTCACGCCAGTTTGGTTATCTTGCTTAGCTTTACCAGTAAGCCAGTACTATGGGCAAAGCCACCTCAACTTGTAGGTGCGATCGAGCCAGTACCCACAAAAGTTGTTCTACCAAACATTCTCCGAAGACAATAGTCACACGAGCAGAATCTTTCAGTGGAAAGACAAAAGAATCGGTAATAGGGCGTTGTGCTGGTGTCCCCTCCGCTCAGATAAGAATTGTCACAACTCGAGACGACGTCTCGGTGAGACCACGATTTCATAGTGGGAGGAGTGTCCGATGCACATCAAAGCTGACGAAGAAGAAACATTCTCTAGTGAAAGAACGATTCAAATGTCACGTTATGCAAGAGATATGAAATGCATGATTAGCAAGGAAGAAGGTCAAAAGAAGTCGGCAATGTATCTTCTCTACCGATGCTCAACGGTCGGCATTCAATATCAGCCATTTTCTGAGTACAGTTATGTATATATGAAACTAAGAATATGGGTGGGGACTGTGTAGGTTTGTCAATGTTGGCTCCCTGGCAAGTTGGCCGTGCTAGCTAGCAGACAAACAATGCCTTTCTTGGAAGAAAACGCTTGATCTCGCTATCATAGGAGGATGTGGTCCTGCCCGCCGCCCCCTCAAGACACGTGCGTGCTCGCACACACACATGAACACACACCGGCACCCACACACAAATTCACATGGATTTGTCAGCAGAAAGAGTCGTGACTGGTCCTCCTCCTCATATTCCAAAGCTAACTGCTTTCCCATAAATTGCAGGCATGGGCAGAAGGCGGAGGTAGGAGCAGGAGTTAGGGTTAGGGGATGGGTCAGGTCTTCAGAGTACTTGTCCAACTCCAGACAAGGATATGAAGTGTGATCTCTCCAACTGAGAGGCAAACACACTTTTACAGGTTGCATGCTGTCCTGGCACAAATGTTTTCCATATCCTATGTGGATATTGATCTGCAATTAAAAGTATTCTAGAAAATTGGCAGTATTCTCAAAAAGGCAATTTGTACACCTCTTTTAACAGGTCAATATACACACTTATAAAGATTTCTGTAGCACCCCTTACTAACGGAAATGACACCTCCACAGTACTCAACCTGTATCTGTGGTTCATTCAGTGACTCTGTCTTGTACACCCCTAAAAACATTTAACTGCTCTAATCCATTATGTGCAGATCACAGCAAAAACTGCGATAGCAACAATACAAATTCTAATGGAACATTATCCGACTGATTTTATGAAATGTTTATGCTGGGATAGACTTAATAATAGTCCAGCTTAGAATGAACAGTGTGCTGATAACATATTTCTGTGCATGCTGTTCAACTGAAGTGCCACTCGTTTGCGCTTCTCTAGGACAGTGTTTCCCAACCTGGTCTTTGGGGACCCCAAGACAGTCCATGTTTTTACTCAAAAATATGGACAGCCTGGTAGAGAGCTAGGAGGGAGCAAGAGTGTGGAACATCTAGGGGTCCCCAAGGAGCAGGTTGGGAAGCACTGCTGTAGGACACCTGAGCAGATGAGGTCGTTAACCATGCCACTGGTAGTCTTGCCGCCCCCTTCATACCCCTAATTCCAACACTGAAATTGGAAAAGTTAATGACTTCAGGCAAAACAGCCTGAAATCAAATCTCCCTTTTGCTGTTAGAGAAACCCATTGTGTGCAGGTCTGAATGCGTGCCGTCTGCATCTACAAGTGGATATTGTCGAGGATTGATCCCTGATGAAACTGCACGCCCACTGCAAACTGTTAGGTCTCCTTTCTGGGAATTTGATGAGGAGCATTTGCTCCCACGTACAGTACATTTCCCTGACTTGTCTAACGAGATTTTCTAACACCCCTTTTTTTTCCCAAAGACCAGTGCATCAGCTCTGCATGGATAATGTCATCACTCTGAATAAATCCGCCTTAGCTGTCTTCGTTTGACTCAGTCTGACAATAAAGGTGGCCCCCATAGTCTTTTTCACTCAGTTATTACGTTATCTGGCAGCCTGCCTATGCTACTTGCTTGTTTTGCTGTTAGTGTGTGGCTGTGTATGCGTGGGAGGGTGTGTGCGTGTGTGTGTGCGTGTGTGTGGGTGCTACACCACAGGCTTTCATGGCTTCTGATATTTCCTGTCTGTGTATCAAAGGACATTCCCATTTGCAACACCATTGTTCTTGTCAAGAGCCACACCAGTTCACCAGTAACAATTAGTAGGTTACCCATCTGTGGTTACTGTATGCTTGCTTCTCCTTGGACATTATTTGACATACCCAGTTTGGTAGAAACATAGAGCATTGCCACAGAGTGACGAAGTACCTTAATAGTATTCATCACCTTTTTAACCGGAGTACTGAATCATTCATTTAAGTGACTAATGAGGAGGCATGGGCTGAACATGTTGGAGTCTCTAGAGTGATCCCAGAATAGATCTAATGGAAGTTCTTTAAAATTTCAGCCAAAACTTTCAAAAGAATTCCCTGGTTCTAGGAAACGAGTGGTTTCGATGAGAAGGTCATGCTGTACAGAAATCAGGGAACCTTATCGTAGTTATTAATGACAATCAAGGGACACATGTAGCGTCAAGCACATTACCTCGTAGTTTCTATGACAACTGGCTCCAAGGACTTTTTACAGCCTGTCTGGTCAGATGCCTTGGTGTCTTAGTGTCCGACCTGGTGTCTATGCAGCGGGATGAATAATTACTCACACTGTGCAAAATACCAGTATCACTGTCAACTGGAAAGAAACTGCATGTTGTAATTGAGGGGTTTTGGGGTAAAATTAGGATTAAAAAGGGTTAAAAGAATAGAAGGGGAGGGACAATAAGCCAAGACTCTGCTTCTAAAGTATGGATTTCTTTTTATTTCAGACAATGCATTTTACTAACCTAAACCTAAAACCTAAAAAGGTTTGGCAAGAACATCTACCTGTCCATGAAATCCCATGCATGGTGTACCTCTGCCTTCTGCTCTCTGTAACTTGATAGAGGCTGAAAGACCATGTACCAGATAAACAGTGGGAAGACAGCTAGTTTTAACACTGGAATTCAACATAAAACTATGTTAATGGTATATTTAAAGGTGCTGTTCAATAAATATTTCTAATTGAATGCAATTTTATAATATTATTAAGTGGATACTTTTGTATAATGGCATTTCAAAATCTTGCAAGAATTCATAGTTTGATTACTGACCTATAAAAACACAAAACATGGAGGTATGTTTATGCCAATCAACATATTCCACAATGCTTAGACAATATTATAGTATTTTTGTTCTAAAATACCCCTCCAGCAAATTTTATCAGGAAATACCAGAATAACATTTCTTTTTATTATACCGTCAAAATACTGTTTATCACAGAATAATATCAGTACAATGTTGTGTGAATAACTGGAAAACTTCCTGCAGGCTAATTTTATCACCACTGTATAGCTGAACAACAGATCTCTGGGATTTGCAGACCATTCACAGGTGTCATGGAGCCACGGTCAATTTGCAGGAGACTCCTGAAACTTCCAGAAGAGCTATGATGTCTGGCGTAATGTCTTGCATGACTGCCGACCTGTGTTAAACTGCAGACCGGTCACATGCATAAGGCCTAGACCAGGGGTGGGCAATCTTATCTGCAAAGGGCCGGTGTCTATGCAGGTTTTCGGGATAACCCTAAGGTCAGCTGTTAAAACCCAGGTGTGAGAATTCTTCAGCCAATCAGTCCTCTAATTAGTGATCTAATTAGGGAGTTGCAGCAAAAACCTGCATATACAGCAGCCCTTTGCAGGTAAGATTGCCCCTGGCCTGGACTCATATTGTTAAAGCATCTGCACCCTGTAGAGGAAACATTATTATGCCTTAACAGCGTAGCCCACAGTTGACAAGGAAAACGGGTGTTGCCTTAACCCTACCGCAGGGCTCTGTTGACTTTCGACAGCTGTAATGATTTGCACTGACGCTTTGCAAACACCTGTAGTGGAAAGCAAACAGCCGCCCTGAGCCAGGGCCCCGTGCAGTCACCAGGCTGGCCCAGAGGAATGGCGGAGTGGCCCGCGTCTGGGAAGCCAGAGTCTCCGTCTGACCGCTGCCTTTAATCACCACTCGCTCTGGCTGTAATGAGGGGCTTCTGGTTCTGAGGGGACCGAGGCGGGTCGAGCCTGAAAACAGGACATTTCAGGGACACTCCTGGCTTCCCTGGGCTAAGATGACCAGCAGAACCTACCTCTCAGGCTCCAAGCAGCGGCAGGGTAACGCATCACAAGTAGACTCTACATTTCGTTTTATTTTTAAGTGATTCGGTTTACTAATCCTCTTTTAGAAGAACTGGTGCAGACTGGACCCAGACAGGTCGCCCAGCATTGGAGCCTGTGGTTCTGATCCACTTGGACAGTGGCCGCGGTGCTCCCCAGTCGATAAAAACAAGAAAGAGCGATATTCCTGACATTTAGGACACACCCATTGGCACATAGCGAGGGAGTAATTCTGGTCATGGAGCGCTCACCTCAGCGAGCTCGTCCCCAATCTGGGCAGCGCTGAGTTTAAAACACAGCCGCTGTGGACGCGGATGCCCATCGCTGCTCTCATCAGGTGTAGTTTGTGTTACAATATAAAATATCCACCAAATCAATAATGCATAACAAACATGTGAGAATTTAAAGAACAACGGAGTCAGTAAGATTAGATGCTAGATAGATAGATAGATAGATAATTACAAACTTATAAGCAGAATCAATGACCATCAAATCTTACCCAGCAGATATGTAGTATAAAGACAGAATGTGAGTTGCCATACTGTGTCTGTAGCAGACTATAGGGCCACATACCGCAGCTCTGCGGAATGTGTTAGCAGCAGCATTGATGGGGAAGTGCCTTTCTCAGTGTAGATTGCAGCAGCCCCTCAGCTAGCATGCCCGACAAGACACGGCATGTTTTCCGCAAGGCCCGCTCCAAGCGCAGTCTGTGCTCTGTCTGGGATTTGCTACCCCCTGCCTATAGGGTATCTATATCTATAGGATAGGGCTTCAAGCCCCCGATGCATTCTCTGGAGCCTTAAAAAATTATCGCATTTATTTCTCCCCCGGACCCCTCCACCACCCTACCACACCCCCAACCCGACAAACACCCCCACCCCCCCCCAACCGCCTTGCATTGAAAGTAATTTTAACGGAACAGAGAACTAAAAATTCATTTTGTCTGACCTAAATCAAAGGGTTCGAACCATGAGCTTATTACACACTGTGCTTAACTTGTGTTGTGGAGGAGGATGGGGTATGATTATCCTCCAGCTACCCACCCTGCTATAAAAACTAGCGGTGCGGCATCTGGAGGCAGAGTTATGCCGCTGCTCTCCCTCCCATCTGCGGCTCGGACGCGCCAGCCTCTGCCTCCTCTGCACCAGGCTGCTGCTGCTGCAGCCCGCTTCTGAGGGCGCGAGCTGCCGGCGCGCGCCGCTCGGCCGGCCCCCCTGCTGCACGCGCCGGGGCTGGAGGCGCCCTGCCCGCGCGGATGGCCGGCGCGTGAGACGCGGAGAGAGAGCGCGAGCGACGCAGACCGACGCTGAGACGGGGCAGCCCGGCAGCGCGCTGGAAGGGCAGCGGGGTCACCTCTCAGCCCCGAGGGGAGCAAAGGACAATTGATAAAAAGAAAGAACGAAAAAAAAGAAGGTGCGAGCGGCCGGAGCAGAAACGGTACGAGCGCATGGAGGTGCGCGTGAGTGCGCGCGCGTGTGCGTCAGCATGCGGGTGAGTAGCTGCAGCTCCCGTCTCCAGCTGCCGGCGGCGAGCAACCCCAAGCCTCCGCGGCTCCGCGCACACGCCAATTAGATGAGTAACTTTCGGCACTTGTTTTCCTTGGCTTTGTTATTGGCACCTGGGCACATAGCTCTCTTTTAAAGGATCGATTGTTAAGCATGTTGTCATCTTATTGGCGAACTTGAGCCAGAGTGTCGATTCCGTATATTTAAGGTTTCATGACGCGAAATATACTTTGGGCTGTTTTTAATGTTTACACTGTGCGCACGTAAATATAAGAGATATAAATACTGTAGATATACTGTGTTTATCCCAAGTGGGAATTACTCTGATACGTTTTTATTAATGTCTATATTTAACTGGATTGGAAAGTCGTTATATAGTTTTTTATGTGTTCAGTATGTGAATTTTATACAGGCTGTGAATAATTCAAGTTCATAAATAAAAAAACTATTGTTAAATTCTTTGCTGAATCATTCAGATACAATTGAAACCAAATTCTGATAGATCAATAAAATAACATGAAATACAACGTCATAAAAATCTGTTATTATACAGTAGAACTGGACTGATCACTATGTATAACAAATCAGAACTGGACAGAATGTTTCATACAAATTGTTCAATAGTGAACTTTCAATGTTGAACATCACTGGCAGGAAAATTATTTTAGTGTCAACCTAAGGGCAAAGTGGTGATATCATAATTAATAGCTTGTATTCAGAACCAGTGTGACAGGTTCATGTAAGTTATAAATTGCACAAAAGAAGGACAGGACATTTTCTGATAAAACAAATTCTTTCACCCAACACATGGATGTGTAGATACTATCGTATGGATGTTACAGTCTTCTACAGGGTGCGGATATCTGTATAGGAAACTTTGGGAAAGGGAACTGAAAGCAATGGTCATTATTATTTGTGTTGAATTTTAGATTGCGTATCACATAATACCACCCTTCCCCGCCCTGATACACTCCTCTTCACATTTACTCAACTGAGGCAAAGAGTGTTATTAAATATTTCCCCATTGTTTGCTTCTGTATTTATTGTGTGCCGTTGTTTAGTGCTGGCTTATGCTGACATAATCTAGGGCTTAGGGATAGGCAGATACCTTTCAACATAGCGATTAAGGGACATGGCGCCATGTAACCTGTTGCATTTTCGGTAGACTACAGCACTCGACAGCTGGACACTTTGTTCAGCACTCGTGTTCTGGACGGCTGTTTGAGGAACAGAGTCTGTGTGATTTCTGGATGAGGAGAAGAGGGGATAATCTTGGGATGACGAAGAAATGATTGAAATCCCCAAATGTCTAGCTTGGGTACACCTGAGATTGTTGTGTGTGCGTGTCTATTTGAATTGTTACACAACAATATGCCAGGTCTACTTTAAGAATCCCAATGATATTACTTCAGGTGTGTCAAACATACCGGAGCAGGTAATGTTGAGTCCCCAGACAATACCGTATTTTTATTAGCATTGAAAACACTATTTGTTTCTCAAACAAGCTGATTTGTCTGAGTAAATAAGTTAGGTCCATCCTTGCACAAACTATCTGTGGTGACTTAGAGCGTCGTCTCAGCTTAAGCTGTGTAATAACACAGCGTGACATGACTGGGAAAAGGCAGATCACATGAGCGAGCAGCACATGGTTATGGGCAGGGGGCAGGGGGTGTCTTCAGTAGGACTAAACACTGTCTCTCCTGACATCTAAAGTGAGTGAAACTGCAATAGAAGTTCCAGCAAAATAAAAATCTAAAAAAGTGAATTTTGGTCACTGGAAAGTTCCTGGCATTGTAACTGGCCGGCATTGCTTAGCATCAAAACTAATGGCTTCCTATAACAATTAATGAACGGTTACTAATGGTAACTGTACTGTAAAAACTGCAGCAGATCAGCTTAGACAACCAAAAACTTCACTGCGAATGGTTTTAACTGGAACTTTCAGCAGAGTTAGTGAAGACCTGGACTTGTGACCTAAAGTCACGGGCTGTGGGAGGAGCTGTACTGTATGTACTGTATGCAGGACGGGGGTGTACTGCATATGGGGTGGAGGTGACATGCGCCAGTCTCAGACAAATACACAATATGAAATCAGTTCTTTAACTTTGGGCCATCTGCATTTCCCACAACCTGTACTTACTGTAGGTAGCTTAGCTCCACAGAATTCAGTAATGATATAAATAATCCTTCGACGTTCCCACTGCTAGTCATGTGACATGCAACCCCACAACAGTTTCCCCAAGGATCCTTTTCATGTTCTAGGTAACTGCGACAGGTCTAAGAGGTGAAAGGTTGAGACATCACCAAAGAGCTGTCAGCCAGGACCCCGAGGTGAAACACAACCCCCCCCCCACCTACGGAGTTGTTTTTGTTAATGTGTCGCATCCTCCTTAGATCCTCTAAGGAGGGTGTGACCGAAAGCAGTGCGCTGGAACCGGCGTTGCCGCTCCTGTTCCCAGAGTGGGTGGGGAGGCACTGTGTGTATAGCCCCCTCCCTTCGAGCGGGCTGTGTTCTCGCCTTGCAGCTGTTTGACTTGGCAGGGTTTTCCCAAGGCTACAGAGGGGCAGGGAGAGGCTCCTTGGCCTCGTGTTTACCCAACCTGCTTGAGAGAAAGGGAATTTTAAAGAGGTAGGGGGTGTCGTGGGGGCCCCCCCCCCCCCCCCCCCCCCCCCGCGAGCCCCCCCCCCCCCCCCCGACCGGGCCGGGGGGATTGGTTGTGAATTATGTAGAAAAGAAGAATAG
>JAODKN010000041.1:30673075-30684711 GCA_026774425.1 Petrocephalus zakoni | reverse complement strand
CATGCATGAGGATATACAAATGTTAGATATGACAGATTTGGTTTATGGATAGCACACATGCATGAGGATATACAAATGTTAGATAGGACAGATTTGGTTTATGGATAGCACACATGCATGAGGATATACAAATGTTAGATATGACAGATTTGGTTTATGGATAGCACACATGCATGAGGATATACAAATCTGTATATTCTGGTAAAAGTGAGAATGTTCATATCGGCTCGCCTGTACATTTGGCACCACATGAAAACAGTCACTCTTAATTACAGTACCAAGGAAAAACAAAATCAGGTTTGTAATTTTCATAGAAAATGAATGCATGCGTTTCTGAAAATGACAGTTTTATTTTTTATTACTTGTTTTAAAAATAACAGTGGTGAAAAGTCACTGGCCATTGTTATGGATACTGACGGGCATTTATGCTGTAGCTGATGAGGATGTGTGCCCTGTAGATGCACACAACTACTGATTAACCTCAGTATTTCCATTATGCATTACCTTTACGACGTATGCATTATCTGTCTAACACTGTGTTCAAAAGTGCACTCAGAAATATACTGGGACCTGGCAAAGAATTATGTTCACAGCACAAGGACACTAGCAATGCAGTGCAATAACCATAACTATTGCTTTCTAAACTGTTACAGGTTTACATGAAAGTTTAAGATTCATATCAGTTTCAGGCCATTTACAGAAAACAAATAAGTTGTTCTCTTCTTGTCATTTCTGGGTGGGTCAACAGTACCCTCCTTGTGACATATGATACTTTATTGTCAATCATGAGTCTGAAGTTTGTCTTGCATTACAGCAACTCTATTTGCAACATCACAAAACGAAGTTTTGAACTGCCAGATCTAGGAGCTATCTGGTTCCTTACTTACTTGAGATATTCAGTATTGTTGCTCAAAATACAGGTATTCAACAGTGTGGCACGTAAAGGTTACTGTGCATCTTAATTACCTTGTTTCTTAAATGTGGTTTTGGAGCCAGCTGCGTATTCTCGTCATCGTATGACTCAGATCTTAACAAGCATTGATTCTACTCACGTTGAAGCGAATAAGTTTATCTACCTGAGGTGGTCGATTTTTTTTATGACAGAATAGCGCTCTGTGATCATTAGGTAGTAGTTACAAATGCACAACTACATCGAGTCCTGCACGTGTTATTTGTCATCTTAATATAGGGTGACCAGATAATCCATGTCATCCCGGACGCTTTGAGCTCCTTCAGGTTTTACAAACTGCTATAAACCTGACAGGATCCTGTGTTTGGCTAAATAGTACAGTTCTTTTTGCGCTTTGACTGGTTTGTTTCCTTGATTGAAAGACTCATCCAGCCGTTTCGCATTAACATCCAGGACCTTTTGAATTAAACGGTAGTTTGCAAATCCTATAGCTGTCCCAGCTCCGGGATGACATGGATTATCTGCATGGTCACCCTACTTAATATAATCAGCAACAAAAACGATCGAAAGCACAACACGCACTGGGCCTCCTAGACAAGCTTTGACAAACCCTTATTTACGTAATCTCTGATGTTTTATTTTCTTAATGTATAAAGAGTTTTAGCCAAAATTATATTTAAAAAATATAATCTCGATTTTATGTTTAAAAACTACAAATATGAAGGAGGTGTACCTAAAAAAAAAAACTCGACGTGCTCCCGGTTACAGTAGAAAACGGTGACCCTTGGAATCACGTGGCTAGACACCGCGACCTCTGAAGGTCACGTGATTTGTTCTGCCCAATCAGAAGTTTCTATACGTTCTGATTCAATATTTAAAAAATTGTCGGTTAGCGATAGGGAAGGCGTGAGACGTACTGGCGGAGTGTGTGTAGCCTTTCCGTAGTCCGTTATAACGTATTGATTCAGTAACGTTTTGATTTACCTCTAACCGTTCAAGGATATGGCACACAAGCAGATCTATTATTCTGACAAATACAACGATGAGCATTATGAATACAGGTAAATCTTAAAAATGTAGTAACATACGTACTTTAACGGGCCGCTTAATTTAGCATAGAATGTGCGGGGTAGCTCTGTTGTTAGCAGTATAACCAATGTGTTATGTGTCTGTGGATTAATTTCCGGGTAAAGGGACGAGTTTATTTGAGTCATTTAGGAAACTAATCCAAGTACCCCAGTAGGATAAAAGTTAGGCCGCTTCTCTTTGGCGTTTTTGTGGCCGCTATGTTTAAATCGACATTTGGCGACTGAGATTAGTCCTTTCGCCGTGATTTTGGCCTCCGTCAGCGGAACTGGATGTGGGGTTCGTATGAGGGGCCGGTTTGCAAAGCCGTACTCAAAGTACAGGAATGTAAGTGTAAGTTTCGGAGAAATGCTTAACAAACATGCAGATTCTGTAAGCCCTAGCCGCCCGGTTCACTTAGGAGAATGAAGTTGTTGTTTCGGCTGTTGGAAGTTTGCCGTTTTCTCATGACCACCCCTAACATGCTACACGTTTGATGGGAACTGGCAGACACGTCGTGTTACCCCGGGAACTGGCGAAACAAGTGCCAAAATCGCACCTAATGTCGGAGGAGGAGTGGCGAAGACTGGGCGTGCAGCAGAGTCTCGGATGGGTGCACTATATGATCCACGATCCTGGTTTGTATTAAAAGAACGTTGCTTAGTGAACACTGTCAGTAATATATCTTTGACAGGCTATGACGTGGCCATAAAATACTTAGAAAATTACTTGACGTTTTTACTTATTTAGCTTATAATAATGCATCTTATCTTACAACATGTATCCATTTTGTAAGTTACATGTGTATACAATTAACTGCTAAGACGCTTTCTTTTCCTATGCTCTGACATACTTTAAAATCCTGGGAGAGTGGTTGTTTCTCGATTTTGGTAGTAGGTAAACAGACTGACTAGGATGCAAGGTTTTCTTTTGTGGTTTACCTCCAGAATTATCCCACTCTATGAGTGCTTGTGCTTACTGCACAGTATACTTTAATACAGTGGTTCTTAACTGGTTTAACCTCAGGGCGCATGTTTTAGCCTGCTAATTCATTTACAACATTTTTTTTTAACCAAATTTTTTTCACAAAATTGTTGTAATATTGAAGTACAAAACATTCATGCACTATTAAACACACAGTATTACAGAAAATGTTTTTAAATTTTAAGCATGCTTTGCAATCCAACGAAAATGGTCCTGCCAACCACCAGCTGAGAGAGTACTTTATGACTTGTATATTTTTAATGGCCTCTATTGTTAACTGCTTAAAGCTCACTTTTTTTTCTGACTGTTGGCTTATGAATTTCTTTTCCTTTCCAGAACCACACATCCTCCTGTTTAGGAGACCACTTCCGAAACAGTAATGTGAACTTCTGGAATATTCTGGGACATTCATATTTGTTAATCGGGTATTCAGTGAATACTTGTAACACTACAAAACTACATCTATGCCAGCTGTATTCTTCACAGCAACTAAGTTCAACCAAAGTACACAGTGCACATGTGGAAGTTCTACCCAAGGATACAAGTAAAACTGGGTTGTTTTAAAGCTTAAGCTTTGCTCTTAAGTGCCTCATTCAGTGATCTGTGGATTTGTTACTGGTGGCAGTTATGGTGTGTGTCAGAGTGGTTTACTATGAATGTATCACCATAATATAGTGCTGAAAGTTACATAACCACTCTAGAAGTAGTTTTACATGATTTCACTGGTGTTGTCGTATAGCACTGACAGGAAACGATGGGTAAATGAATCTTTGGAGCTTGTGACTAATTAATTATCCTTTTTAAAAAATTGTATTTTGTGTCACCCACATCTTGTGTATGGCATTCACTTTGCTGTTCACGGCTGTAATTACATACTCATTGGTGAGATATGAAATGTAAATAAAAGCTATCAACGGATTGAAGGCTTATTGGGTTTTTATTTTAGCGTCTAGTTTCCTGGCATCTCTAGTCTGGCAGAAATGGGTCGTGTAAATATCTTCCCAGCACTAGCAAAAGGTGATTCTAATTAGATGAAATTGGGGTTTAGAAGATGCAAATTTTGCACAAAATTGTTTCAAATTGAGTTAAACATTTTTTGAAAAGCTCATTTCTAAAAACCATTTTCACATTTTAAATTAAGGTTGGCACATGTCTAATTGACTTCATCTGCTAGTTTGGGATGAAGCTCAGTTCAGGCCATCAAGTCCAAGTTTGAATATGTGCTTGGATTACATCTGAAACTAGGTACAATAATTTTTTTGAATTAAAAGCAGTGCTACCATGAAAGCTGACCTGTTCCGGTTATATGTTTCAACTTTTGACTGATCTGGAATGGTATTTCTGCAAAAGTGTTTTTTGGAGGAGTGAATGGGTTTTGGAACAAATCCAGTTTAATTTGGTGTAAAAGTTTCTATTAGGTTTACATGTCTGTATCCCCTAAAAGGTCTGAGTCACTGCAGTGACTATTTCCTAACCTTGCTGCTTAATCAAATGCATGGATGAGCATCTTAACTTTGTACACTCTAATCTCTGTATGTAGCCAAATCAATGTGTTTGTAGTACTGTATGTCCCATTTCACCAAAGATGTACTACATGGACAAAGGCATTGGGACATGCATCTTAATCATTGAATTCAGGTGTTTCATTCTGACCTATTGCCACAGGTGTATAAACGCAAGGATCTAGCCACACAGTCAGGTTTACAAACGTGAAAAATTGTGAAAAAATGGGTAATTCTGAAGAGGTCATTGAATGCAAGTGTAGTACTGTCATGGGATGCTACCTTTGCAAGAAGTCCATGTGTGGAATTTCTTCCCTGCTTGGTATTCCACGGACAATTATAAGAATGGTATTAATTGCTAAGTGACAGTGTTTAGGAACAACAGAAGCTCACCTACAAAGTGGCAGACACGCAAAGTAACAGAACGTTGTTGCCGAGTGCTGAGGCACATAGTGTGTAAAACTCCTCAATGCTCTGGTGACTACAGAGCTCCAAACGTCCTCTTGCATTAACCCCAGCACAAAAACTGTGCTTCATGGCCTTACATCACCAGGAGCAGTGCCAAGCGTTAGATTGAGTGGTGTAAAGCGCACCACCACTGGACTCTGCAGCAGTGGAAATGTTCTGTGGAGTGACTAAGAACACTTCTGGATCTGGTAGAATGTTCCCTGCTTGACTGCATTGCGTTACCTGTAAAGTTTGGAGGAAAAATCTTATGGGGTGATTTTTTAATGAATCAGGCTAGGCTTCTTAGTTCCAGTGAAGGGAGCTCTTAATGCTTCGACATACCAAGATTTTTTGCACAATTCTATGCCTCAAACAATGTGGGAACAGTTTGAGAAAGGCCCCTTTGTGTTCCAGCATGATTGTGCCCCAGAGCACAAATCAAGGTCCATGAAGACACAGTTGGATGAGTTTGGTGTGGAAGAACTTGACTGGCCTGCATAGACCCCTGACCTCAACACCATCGATCACCATTAGAATGAACTAGAATGAATATTGTGAGCCAGGCCTTCACGTCCAACACCAGTGCCTGACCTCACAAATGCTCTTCTGGATGAATGGGCAAAAATTCTCACAGACGCTCTCCAAAGTCTTGTGGAAAGCCTTTGTAGCTGTAATAGCTGCAATGGTGGGACCAACTCCTTATCGATGCCTATGGATTTTAGAGCAGGTTGTCATAAAATTGCCCGCAGCCGTGATGGCTAGGTGTCCCAACACGTTTGTCCATATCGTGTATTTATCTTAGGAATGGTTGAAGAATATGGTTCTTGCGAAGTCTACCGCTCCTATTGTCCCCGCTGTCTCGCCGTAGTCACGTGGTTATAAACCTGCCTGCTCGCTGTCGCCTCGCTGCTCGTGTTGCTGTCTGTAAAGCAAAATACGGACGTTGGAAAGCAAGCAGCTTCGTAGGTGGTAATCATGAAAGCCAGAAGTGCTGGAAACCATGAAACCTGATGCGCATTTGCTAAATACGGTACGCTGCATCTAAAAACATCTATAGATAATGTTTTGGTCTTGAACTTTATACGCGGAAATCGGACAGGAGTAACCTAGTTGTAGGTTCCGTGAGGCGAGTTGTGGCTGGACGCTATTGCTTATTGGGTTGTACTGAAGGGAGTTTTTAAATTTATATAAATGTATAATAGTCTTCGTATGTTGCGGTGTGTAACACTATCACAAGATGCATGCTCCTTACGATGAACACCGTGTATCCGAATACTGTTCACGTGTTAGTTGGCCAGCCTGCCCGAATTTCGCAACTAAACACCGCAAGTGGACAGTATTTTAACAGTCAAGATTGGCCTTTTGCTTAACAACACACCGCCGAGCCTAGCGCGACTCCGTTCTCGTGTTATAACTCATGAATACGTCCTGACAAATCAACAATTTTCTTGTATTTAACACAATATAAACCTTTCAGCTACACGAGTAATATATCTTAGTCAACACTTAATCGATCCAAAGGCTGTAAATCGGCCACATCAGGCGCTTTGCCTGGATCGTGTTTTTACTTGCTGCCGAAATAAATGACCCATTTTTGTTTATCCTTTACTTACGTAGCACACACGACATGTCGCTGCGAGGTGGCATAATGTTCTCTTAGTTATTATTAACTAGTATGCCCAGTTCACACGAAACTTTCAGTTGTCGTGCCAATGTCACCATGGTACAATATGCTACGGTTAATATGGCGTGAAACACGACCCAAATGTGCCCTGTGATATTTCCATGGTGGTTATAAATGGTATCCTTTACCCAGCATGGTATATGTCTCTTTAAATAGACCATTATTGGGAAACACCCAAATGTAGCAAAGATGCATAAATTAACTGTTGTCTTTCTCGGGTCTCTTTCTTTCTTTTTTTTTTTTTTTTTTCCAGAGTGTACATAGTCCATTTTAATACTAATTGAATGTTTTGGTTTTGTCTTTCCCCTTTTAACCTGAGTACTCCATTCTTTGTTTCTCTGGATCACCAGGGAAGCAAATTGTCTGCTGAAGTTCAGCCTTTTGTGCCTAACCGTTTGAAGGACCAGAAGCCCCTAGGGCCAGCCTCAGCTACTGATGGCAGCTTAACAGGACCACATCAGTGTCTCCAAGAGCCTAGGCGGAGAGGGTGGGTTGCGAGCTGAAAACTGTGCTTTTTGGGTCATGCATCTGCTCTACTTTCCAGATCTTGTGTAAACTCTTCTTCCCATAAAACTTTACTGATGCATGCTTTTGCTAAAACCATTAAACCTAAAGGCTGTTGTTTTTTTTTTCCTTTAAAGCATGTTGCTTTCTAAAACGTTATGAATTATTTCGTTATAAGGTTAATTGAGCAGCAAAGGAATGAACTATGATCCCCAAAAAGTATTTGAGAGTTTACCGGTGCAACTATACCGTTGTCCAGGGACAGAAAGCTCCTGGGTGATCAGTGGAGTGACTCCCCTCACTTTGCCAGAAAGAAGGACCTAACCAAGGACAGCCAGTCGGGTCAAGTCAACAGTCATGGTTACAGCAGCTCTCGCCGGGCCAAAAAGGCTCCTCGGGGCAAGAACCCAACCCTGGATCGCTCACACTCTGAACAGCCCAGACAGGTATATCACCTGTTCTCCTTTTGTGCCTTTATCCTCACTTTCAACCAGTGGCAAAGGTTTCTCAAACTACAAAACAGTGGAATGTCAGGGTGGTTCTTAAAGAAAAGGGGGCACCTGCCCTTTCCCCTCATGTAATGAAATTGCCCCCCAAGGATCACGCAAAATCTCTCATCAAAAGGTTACTCATTAGCCAAGAACATTGTGTTTGGAAGTATGTCTCATTCTTTGGGCTTTATGAATGAAGGGTGTTGTACAGTATAGTTGGTGACCTGGATGATGGCCAGGTTATCTTCTAATAGCAAGAAGGTAACCTTGAATAAACTAATGGTCCTTTTCCACTGCCATCAAGAAACAAGCTATACCGCGAAGAGACCATTTTCCATTGTAAGTTATGTGAGGCGTACCCACCCTGACGTGCTGACAGCCCTATGAGAGGCCGAAAGGATAAAAACAGGATAGTTTTTTTTTATTATTATTTTGCATTAACGCACCCAAATTGACAATGTGCACATTTTGTACGAGTGACACTGGTGCGAATGCAGAATTAGGCGCAACTCCACTACATTCTCCGAAATTGCCGAGTACGGAGTATGTAAGCGGTAACGCAGACGGCATGTACGCATCACGCAGCTGTGAAATGTAGCCAATGTAGGGAAGACACTGGCTTACACAAAGGTCTGAGCGACACGTGGCTCGTGCATCCCGTTCGTCTTCATGATACAGTGGCGAAGTCAGCAGGTACCTCCTATTTCACACTGCCCACATCTATGAAAGGCCAAATGGGCACATTCTTAACATATTTTGCATTAGCGCATCCATTTCTGAGCATGTTAATGCAAAAAAAAAAAAAATTTTGGCCTTCCTTATGGCTCTGCTTAATATGGCCCAACTGAATGGATTCATAATGCTAATTTATGCAAGCCATTGATCATTCCAATAGTGTTTAGTGCTAACATAACACGGTGATTCTCACAGACGCACTAGCAGAAATTAGCAGATTGTAATTCATAACGCACACTATGTAAACAGTAAATGGGTATCTCTTCGGTTTTACATCAGTCGCTCCAAACCCAGCTAAGCCTGTACCAAGCTGATCCTCTTGCAGTGGAAAATCGAAGTGTGCTGGAGCCGTGCCGTGACCTGTCTCTTTGTGGTATCGCTCTGGTTCCTGTGTGCTAGTGGAAAAGTGCCACTAATGTTTTGGCTGGAACAGCTTTTGGGTTTGACATTTTTTGGAATCATTTGGAAGGGCTACTTTAGACGAACTGTGCCTCATTATTAAGAGTATATTTCAGCCATCCCAGCAGAGCACTGAGCTCATCTCCCAGCAGACAAGAAGATCAGCATATGTGAAGGAAGGAAGTCTGTCAAAAGCAGGTAATTATCCTTTGGTCAGCTCTCTGAGTACCTTCATTGATGATGGTCAGGCTGTAGAGCGGTTTGGATGTGGGCTCTGTAGAAAGCTCCTTTTTTTTTCCTGCAGAAAATGTCAAGATCCAGCAGAGGGACCCGGATTCGTTCGAAGTTAAGCTGTCAGATTTCCCAGAGTTGGGTTTACCTGCTCCTGGCAGAGGGGGGCCGGCAGCCTTTCCTGTAACCCCCCCTTCTGCCCCACAAACTCCTGGCACGGTCAGTTCAGTCATTTGAATGTGTGGCATGCTGCAGGCATCCTATCCCTTTAGCTTGCGTCCATTTTAATAATTAGCATTTGAATGTGTCTTCAGGCATTAGTACTGAAACAGCACTTGTGTGAGAGCTTATTAACCCCAACTCTCATCCCTATTGCCTTTATAAAGAGCACTTCATCAGGGAAAGGAGGGAAAGGACAAACTGCAGACTCCTTTCAGAGAACTCGGACACCTAGGAGCCAGGAAGCGGCATTAAAGTCCACCCAAGGTATTCGGATAAAAAGGATTTGGTGGGGATTATTGTGATGATGTAACGAAGCAGTGCAAAAAATCTGGGTCTTGGTAAGATGCAAGCTTGAATGCAGAGGTAAGCGAGTGCTTGTTTGGCTCACTTGCCCAGGTCAGACCCCAGGGCCTGGGGTTTCTCCCACCACGTCTTCAGCTGCCTCCTGGGCCACCGTGGCCTGCCAGCCCCCAAAACGGACCAGTCCCAGATCTGCTGGAATCATCCCGAAACCTCCATCAACCACAAAGGTATGACAAGTGGGCAGCGGAAAACTGCTCCATTGAATTTTTATTTACATTTTAATCATTCTTTTTATTTTTAAAACCAACAGTTTTAATACCATGCTCGCTTTTGCTTAAACACATTTTGTTCTCTGTAAGTCTTGAGTGTAAATGTATTGCCCTCAATGTTATTGGATGCGTTTCGGCTATTATTTGGCTGTATTGCTGTTTATATAATACCAATGATGATTTGCGTTATTTATTACGACTCTCTCTCTGTATTTGTATCAGTTATTGGTGGTATGAGGTGTAGGGATAAACGGAAGGTCAGTGGGGAGACGTTCAGGCAGCCCGTTTGATTCCTACTAACAGGAGGAGACTAGAAATGAATCAGAGAGAACCTCCGACAAGAAGAAACGGAACAAAAAGAAGAAATCTAGAGCGGTGGCCGAGAATGGGGACGCGAAGGCCGACGTCCCAGGCGCGGAGCAAGAACCTCCGAAGTTTGAGGTAACGTGAGCAGCTTCAAAGCCGTCACTCGCTGTGGCTCTATGGCATTTTAAGTTTCTTTGTTTAGACTGAGCCCTTTAAGATTCAGAACGGTTCAGTTTCTGACTGGTTCTTGCTGCAATCCTTGGATAAGGTGCCTGATAAGAGTGTAGGCAGTGGTGTAAGCCCGCAGAAATATGTGCATTAATCTTTATTTCTCATCTTTTGGCCCTGACTGATGTGGCCTTCAGTATCACTGAATTCCACCTTCAGTCTACTGCAAATGGCTTTTGACGTAATGGAGAAACTTCACATGGCACATGTTGAGCCAAGCATGTCCCTGAAATCCTCTGTCGTCGTGCATAATTGTTGTGCATCATTTTAAATGATGCGCTGTTTGCAGTGACTTGCAGTGCTTGGGTTGCGATTTATAGATGAACTAAGTATGACTGCATTATTTTAACAGCATTTTTCATGCTGACATGTAATTTTGAAATGTATTATTTAAATGCATTATGTCTGTCTGGCAGTCCGCTCCTGTGGTGGCCCTTAGCATCTTTGATCATTTTTATTAAGACTGTTGTGTCCAGTTTTCATATAATATGGCCTTTGGCCACAGAATAATAGATTACGCTTTTGGGTAGTTTTTCTTTTCCTGTACCCAAATAACTACTTATACTTTGAATAATTTTAATTGGAATACAGCCATGGACTACAATGTTATTTTCATCATAACCAAATGGGTAAATTGAAATTAACTTTTATTGCTGTTTATCTAACCTGGTCTGTTAAGCAGATAGGGTGGTGAAGTAACCACACATTTCTCCTATTTCTGGTTAATCTCAAATATGAAGTTATGAAATTAGGGTTAATATTGACAATAAGCTTTTATCAATGATTAGCATAAGTTGTACTCTTTCTTGTTTCATACAGGACTGTCTTTTGCACTTTGTGTCTTCCTGCTGTTAATAATTCACTTGCAGTGAGGCCGTGGTTACATAACTTACATATTTAGTCTGTTGTTTAGTTACATTTAAAATGTCTACTATTATCGGAGTGAAAACCTCCAAAATTGTGCTTTTTGCATTCGCCGTGGAGTGAGCGCTTTAAAACTGGGGGAAGGCAGTTCATCAGTCTGGTCGCGCGCGTGTCGTATTCAACAAAATCTAAGGCTAAAACTAGGAGTGAAACCACTTTTTCATTAACTGAAATAAAAATGACTAAAAAAAAAAAAGCTGTTTTTTTCCCCCCCTTGATTTTCTCCATTCTGTCTCACATATGTATGTGCTGCGTAATGGTTATATAAATGAAAATGTACTATGAGGAAAGGTTAGCTGAACTAAATCTATTCAGCCTCGAGCAAAGGAGACTCAGGGGGGGACAGGTCTATATGATTCTAACAGGTTTGGATGCTGTTCAACCAAATAGTTACTTCAGCATTAGTTTAAATACAAGAACTCGTGGCCATAG
>JAODKN010000041.1:30634631-30647534 GCA_026774425.1 Petrocephalus zakoni | reverse complement strand
CGGACGTTTATTTTTTTATGAGACTTATAAATTTTTAATGGCCTCCTCCAGTCATCCGTGTGTTTTCTCATCTAATTAATTATGTAGTAAGTCTGCGTAAAACACAGGAAATAAAGCCCCTAAAATATACTAAAAAAGCATATAACAAATTACAGCAAATTAATATTACATGTAAATAAGTTTATTAAAAAAAAAGATTAAGATATTTGCGTTCGACTCGGTGGCTATCTGAGCTGTGGTTATTGTAGGGTGCCTCTTTATGCTTGCTGGGATAGACTCGAGGCTTAATATGAACCTACACTGGATAGGCATATAAAACTGGATGGATTATTATGTAGCTCAGTTATTCGATTTAAAAAAATATATTATGCTTAATCTATCACGTTCAGAGAGATAATGAAAACAGTGCAAGACCTTGAACATGAGAACAAAGCCATCTTTGTTTTCTTATGAATGGGGGAAACACAGCTGAGTCTTTCGATCCAGAAAGATATTATTGCATGAGCACAGCATGAACCAGAACCATCCACGTATCCTAAGCGTTTACCCAGTTCAGGTTCACGGTGACAGTATCTGAGGAGGCCCAGGGTGTGGTCCATCGCGGCACACACACACTGGTCCATCGCGGCACACACACACTGGCTATGGGCAATTTAAAAGCCTCATGTCACCATGGGGCAAGAACTGAAACCACAGCCATGCCAGCATAAGCTGCCATTGAAACCACGGTGCTTCCCTGAAACCCAAACTGTTTCGTCCAGGATTAATAAAGTTCCTATACTGTCTAAATAATAGTAGTCAGCACTCCTCTATGTATCTGTGCTTGCTTGCAAGTCAGTATTCAGCTAAATCAGGCACTTCTTCAACAAGTTGTTAATTTGTAAATATACAGATTTTTTGTGTCACTTTTTTTTTTTTAAACTGTGCTACATCATTGTGTCACTGAGATTGAAACGGTGATACTCCTGTAAGGCTGCTTTTAATAATACAATAAACCACAGAAGGTCCAGGTGGCCCAGTGGGAAGGTACTGTGCCCTCACACCTCCAGGATTAGTAACTGGATTCCTATCTCTGTGCTGCAACTCCCTGTGCAAGTTTTCTTTAGGTACTACATTTTACATTTTCGGTGCAAGAAAAACATATCCCATTGCAGGTGATTGTGGGTGACCTTCACTGGACTGGCATCCCTGCTGTGGGGTCCTCTGCCTCCGTGTCCTGTGTGGGGAAGGCTCCAGACACGCCGCCATCCTGTATTAGAAAGGTGGTTACAGAAGATGAGCAGAATGTTGCTATTTTAAATGTGCCTGCGGCTGAGAATATCTTTTTTTCAGAGAGCCGACGTAGGTTTCACCTTTATACAGCATCGCAGAGAGACATTGTACAAGTAAAAATGAAACTGATGTACTTTTCAATTATAAGAACCATCTGGAAGCTTATTTTAAATGAATATGTACTATTACATATTTATTTGCCTAGTACATCGACATAAAATGTACATACAATGTGCAGCTTGTTTTGACACTCAGTTTGTTTCACCCAAAAAAAGTACAAATCAGTACCACCGTGGTCCACATAATGTTCTTTAGCAGCTTAGAAAATCATTATAAGCCACGCACTTGCCTCTAAGTATTTTAGCTTCACTGAGGGGTCCTTATCTAAATGCTTGGCACTTAAGATCGCTTTGCCTTCAGATTGGGTTTCTATCCACGGGCTGTCCTATGTAGAGCTTCTCCATTTGAGACCACAGTCAGTGTCACCGTATATGTGTGGCACCTTATATCAAAAGGGTGTGTCCTGGGAATCTGAGGAGCCACACTTTAAGATCTTGGCTTCACCATTTTTGTGCTGGCCTGCCAAGGAGGCCCATTAAAACCTTATAATAGAATATCACATTGGAATATAAAACTATTTCAAGTGCTGCTGAAAGACTAAGCACTAATTCTGCTACAGATATTCATGAGCCAATTCTCTCCATCAAAAGTAGTTTCGGATTTATTTACTATATTCAAAGTGCTCAGGTCATGTAGTATATAGCATATAGCTTTTGAAAAGCTTTTTTAAACCATAAAACTAAAGGCTTCAAAGAAAAAACTTTTGCAGTTCATCTTCAGGTCAGTGTCGGGGGTGAGCCCAGCCAGCATCTCAAGGTTTTCAGGTTTGTTTAGTAATCTCTGTTTTCTCAAAATTAGCTGACACTGTAGGTATTGGCTGCTGGTGGTCAAGTTTGCGTATAGAAGAGAAATGCGGTGGGTGGCGTTCTTTCGGATGTCAGGTGAGAGTGTATTTAGGGCTTCCTGTTCCTTTTCGCATTTTGGTCACCATTTTGTCGTCTTCAGATTTTCAAGCATTTTTATCGCTGCGATTATGTGCAAATTTCTACCACTGGGGCACACTCTGCTTACAACTGCAAACGGAACCACGGTGCATGCAGATCGGGCCCCACAAGATTCACTAGGGATTCTGTTGTCAGGGCTAGATGGGTAAGGACAACACAAAGTGTATATGCAAAAAAAAAACAGCCATAAGAACACATTTGTGTGAGGTACTCATTACATCCAACGTCTCTCAAGCCGCACACATCATTGTGAACATCACACTAACTCCTTGGACCATACCAAATTCCTACTGGACCAGAAGAACAGGAAGTTTAACTTTAAGGGGTGAAGAGGTGGCTTAGTGCAAAGGTATGCACTTTGGCTCATTTGTGCACACTGTGATGGACTGGTATCCTGTCCATTATACACTCCATGTACCCTATGCCTGGGATAGACTCCACAAAGATCCATAGGGTACTCTTATCAATACATTCAAGTCAAGACTTCTATATTCTAATGCTACTGAATGTATAAATGACCATTTCAAAACTCAGATTTAAAATGATTCCCTTAAAGACTGTTTTAATGTTCTCTTAAAAACTTTCTTCTAATTAAAACATTAACTTCTGTACTTACAGCATACAAGGTTCTACAAGAGGGCCTGCTCATTCGTGCTCCTGGGGATCTACTCCCTGCAGGGCTTAAGGGCAGCCCTAATTTAACACAGCTGATACAGATAATCGGGTCCTTCAACATTATCTCAGTATTAGAGCCAGCATAGTTTAAACATAGTATTCCAGAGACCATAGAACTCCAGCTTGCGTAATGAGATTTACTTTTTAAAATATATCTATGGAAGTTTTAAAGGTTAATATAATTATAATATAATTCAAATAACTGCTAATATTAGTATATTTCGATATCTTATTTAGCCAGTCCGCATAACATTGGCATTGCGTCGAAAATTCGTAGTACCGGCCCCCTTACCCCTAAAGCGCCGTCACCTGACCCTGCTCGGAGCCGGAAAGACACGCCCCCTCACGACACGCCAGCCTATCAGCGCTCGCGTTTTATTCTGCCCTCCTTTTTGAATTTCCGAATCGGTTCGGGCGACAGAGATAATCCAAAAAAAGAGAGAGACGGGTGGATTAATTTATTTGGGACTGACCAGCTTGCTTCCTGGTTTAAAACAGTATCTGCTTGGTAGTGGAGCCGAAAAGCTTGTAGGAAAAGGATGGGGGTGATATGGTGAATGTCAGCAGAGCAGGAGCCTATGAAATAACGCCTTTGTGCTTTACGTATAAGCAACGTGGCTCGGCACCCGGGGGCCCGGGACACCGGGACACCCCCAGCGGGCGCGCTGTATGACGTGTGCGGTGACGCGGCGCCGTAACAGTAGCAGCGAGCATCGTCCTGCTGTCATTAGCGTAACAGGTGCCTCACCGTAACAGGGCGACGCACGCAGCCTGTATAAATACGTGACCTTTCCCCACGCAGCCGCAGAATGAGACGCGGAGCTGCGCCGGGAATACCGCGGCCACCTGTTAAATATTAAAGTGCGGTGCGCGTAAATCAGTGTTACTCAGGTCGCCCCTTTTCTTCCTTGTTTGAGAACCCCGAGGCATTTTAACATCAGCTAAGGGCATGAATGCAGAGGTGGAGCAACAAACTCTCAAACACTTTACTTTATACATCTCTAAACTATTTCCTTTATTAAGAAGAAAACCACACACTTCTGCATTCTTCCCTGCAGGGCTTTATCTGTTGTATACTGTAACACAGACCTAGCTAATTAAATTATCTTTAAGTGAATGCCGTCTCGTTTTTATCTTTCTTGTGAGACCAGCCAAAGTGTAGTGAGTGATGATCAACAATAAATACTTTTAATTTGCTTACTTAATAAATTGAACCACAGTACAGTATGTTTTAATCTAAAATAAAACGATTGGATTGCAATTTCCTTATTGGGAAAGTAGAGAAATGTGGCCATCTAGTGGTATAGCCTTAAACCAACCTGATTCTGACGGGGTGTTTTTTTTGCGACCTTGAAACTTTCCAGTAAGCAGTAGTTCCTTTACCTAAACCTAAAAAACTTAAAACTTCTGACAGCTATCCCGTCTAAAATCCATTACCATTCTCTTACTCGTTAGTGATGTTTAAAGCTGGAACTCCAGAGTTGAAATCTCATTGCAAACCTTTTTTGACAGTCTTTATTTTTTTTCATCTTTTTTTTCCAGAATTTTACATGGTACACAAAGACACGTGTGTTCAAGGTGACATACACAGTATTTTATGGAATGTGTGTGTTGTATTCCTGATCTAGTACAGGAGCAAACCTCAGCCAAGGTATAAGGGCCTAAAAATCAGCCACTATTTTCCATTAATGTTCAAATAAATGGCAAGTCTACACCCACGCTTTTACAAAAAATGAGTTCATAGAACACAGAAATGTATAGTATTAAAATGGACCAGTTTTGGACTGAGTAATACTTCATTTTTAATAATGTAGTGCATTTGTTTTCAGTATACTATTGTACAAGAAACAGTGTTAGGAAGCATGAAAATATGGAAATTATATTATAGACTTTTGCAAAAAAATAAATTCTACTGCAGGTGAGATCCAGAACTGAAGTCTTGTGTCAGAAAGGCTGAGACAATTTTATGGAGTGAAAAACAAGTGTATTTAAAATAAACACCCAACAGCCAGTTTAAACAGATAATAGAAAAAACGATTTAAATATGAATCTATTTAGTAAAGTGCTGTTTAAATATAAAAATCATTTAAGATATTTTGGCAAATACTCTCTTTAAGTGCATCCAGTCATACAGAAAGGTAAGTGCAAAATTCAACAGAAATTTGAGGTTTTTTTTCTAAAGACCATGTAGATTACTATTTGGTGACATAATGTATAGACATACGCAGGTACAGTTACATAGAAACAAAGAGCCTGCATGCTCTGACCCAAAACCTCACACAATGAAAAGTAAAAATGCCATGGAAATGTGCCTGACTGGAATGGAGAATGTCAAGAGTGTGAGACTCACTTATTGGGCAGCTTGGTGTGTGGAGGTGACTATTCCAGCGTCAAGCCACGCATCCATCCATTATTTGTAGCTCATCCAGTGCAAGGCTCCAGTACCATTGCCCCAGGAAGCATGGGGCATGCAGCAGGGGAACCTGGCTCATCCCCCCTGAAATATTCCACTATATTGCATGAGTTAATGCAACTACATTTCCTGCCCTTTCAAGAAAAGTTTGTTTCAATGATATATTTTCCGAAATGGAACATGACGAAAACTACGACAGATAATATCAGGGCATGAAATGAAAACAAGGATTGCCGGGAATGAAGCTTGACACTCCTGGGAACCCGTATTTATATATATATATATATATATGCACATGTTTTAAAATGATGAACTCAAAGCGATGTTTTTTCAGCTTTTCTAGGTTCTTGTCAAGAACATCATGTTGGTCAGATAAGCCATACCATTTGGAGAAACGCTAGCTGTGGTTTGGATGTATTTTAACAGAAAAATTAATCTGACAGTAAATACAATGTTTAACATTAACGAGTTCTTCCACCCAGGCCATTCAGTGTTTTAGCAGAGGATGGCAACATTTCAGCATCTAACAGGACAAACTGCATAAAGCACCTGGACCTCTGGCAAATTCTCCATGGCAGTTTTTTAAAGCAATAAGAACATAAACTAAAAATCCACACATCCAAACAATGGATAGTATAAAGCAACCAGCATGTAGGCCCTACAATGTCCAGCACTGGCAGTTTCATCTCAGAAGAACAAATGAATTGAATGCCTTCTGTAACTGACTGCCTTGATTTTTGATCTAAACTACATGTACCTACTGGATATAAAAGCAGATCATATTTATGGCTGTGATCCACATAGTACTCACCAGATTGTCAATAAGCACTTTATCCCAAAACTGCAACTGAATCCCATTTAAACAAGCTGTCATATGGGGGCATAAGTAAAAACATCAAATTCCACTGAACCAAGTTGTTAGACAGTTACTGTGAGTAATGTAACATATATAATTATCATCAGCTTAATCCCTACCCAGCCCTAACCTTAACCATACGTAAGTGAGCAAGATACAAGACTTTAGGCATTTTTACCCTTTTGACTGCATTCACAGATTTTTATAAGATGAATTGTAAGGTAATGAGGACCGAAAAAATGACCTCTTTAGTCATTATAGTTTTTTGAGGACTTGCTATACTTGTGAGGTCCTTTGGTCCTAAATATTGCAAAACTTGCACACACACACACACACACAGTTGTTTTCACTATTAACTACTCTGTCGATTTGAATATTCACTTATACCATGCAGTTGTAAAAGTTGTGCTCAAAAGAATTACATGGTGTTATGACCTGGATGCTAGTATGCTAATACTAATTAGGTGTTAATTGGTTAGTGTTGCTGCTGAGTTTAGCTGCTAAGTTTAGCAATGACACAGCTCATTTTCCACCTGAATCTTTTATGGACTATGACATCATACCCTGGAGCCCAGCGAAGAGCAGCTGGTGATTAGGGTCTTGGTGCTGTGAACTAACTGGGCTTGTCAACATAGATACCATCCCTCGATGGAGTGAATTTTATAAAGTAGTGTTTGGCAGTGGCAGCTACAGACATGGTGGCAAACCAAGAGTGCTCTGCTGCAGCTGGGTTTCTGGCTTAATTTGTAAGCATGGTGGCTGCATGGCCAGATACACTTTTACAGTTTACAGGAAAGTCCACAGAAAATATTTCTCTTTACTTGACACATAATATTGTTCAACAGTATTTGACATAGAGGAAGTACACCCTCATTCAGTTCAATGGTCACTTATATCAGGGCCTAAATAAGTGTCTTTTCCTCCACAACTTTTAAAATTAAATGAATTTCATATAATGGACCAACATGTAGCACATCTCACTATGTCATTATTTATTCAAAGAAAAGTAGCCCGAGATGCGGAAGTCGTGTGGCAGAGCGTAAGCATACCCTTTCTGCTGCCGTGGCAATTAAGACGGTGATTAGCAGCCACTGCGAATCAAAGGCATTGGATTGGTTGATCTTCAGGAAGTGTGAGCTCCTCTACAAAAGCAGAACTTTTAGCAGTTTGGGTTATGTAATGCTGCCACAGACACCAGCAAATCTTTAACTGGATGGGTAAAAAAAGGAAAACGAGGTTTTACAATGGCCAAGTCGAAGTCAACCCACTCAGATGGTGTGGTAGGGCCTTACAAGAGCTGGTCATAAATAAACACCCTCAAGTGCCAAGAAGCAGAAGTTATATCCTAAGGTAAAATAGGGAAGGACTAGATCATTTTTTTGCCCTGATAATACCATTGAATTGAAAGAAAGGTGTACTTTATTTTTCACAACAATGTAGTTAATGGAATTCTTCCAGATTCATGTAGCTGAACTCCAAAACATACATGACTTAAGAAAGATAATCTTGTTGACCTGAAGGCCACTGTTTGGCCACGGCTTCATTATGTAGAGATAAATATGGTTTAATAGGTTTAATCTGTTGGGAAAAGAGGCTGCTTGCTCAGGATGGAACAGACACACTATGCTGATACCAACTTAACTGTAGATTTTGACAGTGTTACTGGTATATATTACATAGTCATATTGATCATTTTAAAATTCAAATACCATCTTTAATTTACTCTCTAATCTCACACAGTTAGCTTATCAATGGCCAAGTTGATAAAAGATTTTACAAACAATATTTATCTATACAGACTGCCTTATTTATGTGTAGATTTGAATAGGTAATATCTTTAAGCAAGATTTTAATAACTTAGCATGGCATACAGTGTTAAACTAAGATTTATGAATATTTAGTGCCCATTGGGCAATTCAGGCTACATTTCAAAATTATTATTTTACATATTTTTAATCAATATAGTTTAAACCTTGTAATTCTTAGAAAAAGTATGTAATATTTTGTTCAATGTGTATATGAAGAGTCCTTCCAAAAGTGTACAAGCAGCTAGAGATTTGCAATAACATGCTGTGATATTTATATCTGCTTTTCCTGGTGTTTAACTAGGCGATTTTAGAGAGCTGATCAGTTTGTGAGTCTTTAGCATGGCTGACACTGGAGCTCTGAAGGAACTGTGTTTTCTAGTGCTCTACAAATAATCAAGAAACAGAAATGAAAGCATGTGTAGATACCGTACAGCATTCTGTTTAGAAGATGTCAAACAGCGATAAAGGTAAAAGGGACTGAGCTTCCTCTTTCACACTGTACAGATGCTCTACTGTACTTATGAAATAACGCACAGGATATAAACATCACACTGTACACGGTGAGTCACTGCAGCTTCAGTGCAGTGTGGCAGAGGGTGTATGGGCTGTGCAGTAGGGGGATAATGAAGGTATTCCCGCAGAGTCGGAAAGCTGCTGAAACATCACTGTGACTCACAAAGTATGCGATAGCATGAGAGCGGCTCGCTGCCGACAAGTCGACGCGTGCCACCCCAAGGGAAAACAAATTCCTGCAATGCCAGCAAGCACACCCCATGTCTCAGTGAGTAGCGGGATTGACAACAAGCCTGGAACCGCGAACATTGACCAGTCAGCCTTGGCGACTGTACGTATAATGCTAGAGGGGAAAGATGGTGCACACTGGCCAGTCTGACCAGTTCCGCTGGGTCAAAAGGACAGATGGACAGAGCGGTTAAGGAGCTTGACATTAAACAAATATCAGCATGTTTTGACAAGCAAAATATAATTCATTCTCTTGTCTTGCTTGTGTACACATCTAACAAAAAAAAAACATGCATCATAAAAGTCTTTATACTTATAAAAAAGTGAAATCCACCCCAGTCATTCTGTGGACAACTTTGGTTAATTCTTAGCTGCTGTCCAAGCCACAGATTAAGCAAATTAAGTGTCTGTTCCTACAGAGAGAGGTGAGGTTAATGTATTGGCCTTTCTAATCAAATAAATGTTTTACATAAATCTAAATAAGTGAAAAAACATTGAGGAAACTCCTGAAAGGACACACATGGCAGAGGTGCCGATAAATGCTCCCCACTGGACCTTTTCTCAAAAAGGATGCATCAATTTGCAGTTTATTCATTTTCATTGGCTGTTGCAGGGCAATGGGGCAGCTAACTGTGCCAGTCAGTAAGGTGGCAGCATGCTAACTGTATCCACATAGCCACTTGGTCCCTGGTGGAGAACTGGTTGAGCTGGTTGCTGCCGGGCACGGCCCTCAACCGGGCCCTCCATGGCACCGTAAGTGGGGCCCGCCGTTGTCGACCCCCTCTCCAGCAGGAGCAGGCCATCGTTGCTAAGTTCGCTCACTTTGCTGTACTCCTGCCCCCTGAGCCCCGCCTGCCAGATGTCCCCCACATCCTCCTTTGCTTTGGGTCTCAGTATTAGTCTGTTCTCTGGGTTCACATTCTGGACCTCGACATACTCCGTGGGCTTCAAGGCTGAAAGAGAGATGTCCAGCCTTTGAGCAGTACCGTCTTTTCTGCTGAGGCCCGACTCACCCTGAGTGTAGTCACAATCTATGGGAGGGTTGCAAGGGGAGATCCCTGCTTGTGTGATTTGGCAATCTTGCTGAGTGGTAGGGGGTATTGCTTCTATTAGTACCTCAGCAACATAAAGAGTCTCCTGGACACCTGAGTGTTGTATGGAAGAGGAGGAGATATTGGCCTTCTCATCCAAGAACTGGTCATTCTTAGGGGCTTGGCCACTGCTGCTGGACATCACCAGGGGGTCACCAAAGGCTTGCATCTGTTTGATGCTCTGCATTCCAGATACCTCACCAAACTTCAGCTGCAAAGTATGATGGACACTTAGGCCCCGCCCAGAATCTGTGATGGGGGCGGGGCTCTGGTCCCTTTCCTGCTCCTTGGCTTCAAACAGGGGTGTGGGTGCAGGGTCCTGCTGCAAGCTTTCCGAAACCTCCAGGTACTCGACTAACAGGTCCTCGCGTTCCGACGTCGGTGGGAATCCCTGGTTGATCAAGACGTTGAAAATCTCCTCTGACTGTCCTTTCTGCGGACCAAAGAATGCAGCATAACAGATGGGAGCTGAGGGGGGAAAACGACTCCGGATATCTGTGTCCAACTGCAGCTCAGCTGCTCTGAGTGCTTAGGGTATTACGCTAGACAGTAATTTCCATCATTACAACCATAACATTAAATTATCAGTTATTTTAATTCTGGAACAGAATAAGAAAAACACAAAATGATACAGAAGAGAAACATACTATCCCTGTGAATTGATTTTAAATTTCCTGACCGGGCCCCATCTTTTACCTTGAGAAGATGGCTGTCAAAGCCTTTAATTTTCGGTCCTGGTACCGGAGGCAGGAAAAAGTGTTTCACACTTGAAAACAGGAACAAGTTATTAGAGTTACTGAACAACGATCCATTTTCTTCCCATAAGGCTCTGTGATTTCTCTGTGCTTACGAGCTGAGAAGGGTCATTTGATCAGCATCTTATTTGTACAGCAATAACTCACACTGGGAATGCTCAGATTAAATGTGCGTGCAGTTAACAGCCAAAAGAAGCACCTCTTCGGGAGACACGTCATACCTGCTTTTCTTAAGGACAAGTGCCCATGTGAGGATCAGCAAGATGAAGGAGGTGAAGACGGCCAGGAGAACCCACATGGACTTCTCCCTGGGAATATCTTCACAAAAGCAACATGTGCCATTTAGTCACAGTTCATCCAGTACAGCAGTGTTTGCTAATCCGGTCCATAGGGACTGGACTGAGAGTCCATGTTTTTGCTGCCTCCTAGCTTCCGGTAGCAAAAATGTGGGCACTAAGCAGGGGATACCCTGGGTAGCATATCTTATTCAACTTATATCACACGCAGGTTTCATGTGGCTATACTGGGTGGGTGGGGGATCAATATTGTAATTTAGGAGTTCTAAGAATGAAGACTTAAAATTTTAAACTATCACAATGACGTACTGTAATAAGGTTAAAAAGAGTAAAGGTTATTATAGTATTTATGCTATATCCTTACTGAAAAATAAATTATTCCCATCTTGAATGAACCTGTCATTGCAGAATTCAAAGATGTAAGATTCCATTGCCCTTCTAGGTATTATTTGAATCTGGACCCTGTTCTTGTTCGAATTTGTCTGTCAGATCCAGAACATCCTCAGACTAACAGACCACCATGTGTTTCCAAGAGGAAGCCACACCCAGACTGGGATCACCTCATTTCCTTATACATCAGTCTCTTTCACCCTTCCTTCCTTCTTCCTTTCCTTACCCCTCCTTCACCCTCCCACAACCTTCCCTCATTCAGCTGAATCGGGGATAAGCCCATTCACTGCCTGCCTCACGATGACAGCTTCATCCCCAAGCAGTAACAGGCTTACAGTCAGGCACTTCCATGTAGGCCGGGGCACTCCACTCGCTCCAGTATCCATGGTCAGGCTTGCATCGCACCTTCACCGTGTAGACCTCCCCAGGTATGGGCCTGAAGATCTGGAAGTGCTTCTGTTGGCCTGCAAAGTGAAGCTGGAGAAACACAAACCAGGAGTCTTCAGGGGCTTGGTGGGTGAGGGGGGGTGCTTTTTCTTACCATGAAGGACACAATCTTGTCAATGGCCAATTAGACCATATACACAAACACACCGTACAGTGAAACCACACTCTTTGTCCATGTAAAAACATGTGCTCCTATTCCCTTAGTACGTCTCTTATCCTAAAGTTACACAGTGCAAATGCATGCTTTCTCTTACAGGAGTTATCCTCAGGATAGTACATGTCTAAAATCCAGTTCAGAGTCACCTTGAACTCTTATGGCCTAATATAACTCTGGTGGACAGACCAAACTTCACAACAGTCATCATGGTCTAGCAGGCTCTGGGTGGACAGTCCAATCTTAGGAAAGTCATCATGGTCTAGTACAGGGCTGGCCAACCCTACTCCAGGAGAGCCACAACCCTGCAGAGCTTAGATGCAGCCCTAATTTAACACACCTGATACTGATAATCATCAGTATTAGAGTCAGCTTTGCTTCAACATACTGACTCTAATTGAGATAATTCTTAAGGGCCTGGTTATCAGTATCAGGTGTGTTAAATTTGCGTTGCACCTAAGCTCTGCAGGGTTGTGGCTCTCCAGGAGCAGCGTTGGCCAGCCCTGGTCTAGCAGCCCCCAGGAGGACAGCTCAGTCATTAGCACACACCTCCGACTTGTTGTCCTTTTCCCGCTTAACACACAGCTCGTAGCTGAGAGTGACCCAGCCGGAGCGGGTGTCCACCATGCGGGGCTTCTCCCATTTCACCTGCAGGTACGGGTTCTCACTGTCCTCCAGGGTCACTGTCACATTCTCTGGGTGGTGAGGCTGAACTGGGAAGAGAGAGGGTAAAAGCAAAGGGTTTCAGAAAGGCGGGTCCATCATGCTGGAAAGGCTGAGCTTCTACTTTGTGACAGTATGTATATTCATATCCAGTCTTTAGAATGGCACAGATAACTGTATTAAATCAGATCTTAAATCCACTTTAAATGATCTCATTCATGTTATGGGGTAGAAAATAACAGAAACTTCAGTGTAGTTACACTGTAAATAACAACGTG
>JAODKN010000041.1:30593487-30603667 GCA_026774425.1 Petrocephalus zakoni | reverse complement strand
CCTCCCGGGGGGGGGGGGGGGGGGGGGGGGGGGGGGGGGCGGGGGGGGGCGGGGGGGGGGGGGGGGGGGTCTCTCGGGCGTGTCATGGGTGCTTTGGCTCTGAAAGGGGCACGGGATCGATCATATTGGGCTCATGGACTAGAAGCATCCTGCTGTTTGCGTCAGCAGAGGGGCAAAGGGGTGGGGGAGGCGGGGGGACCTACTGAGAAGAGTGCCCCCTGCTGGAATTTCTGTAGTGTAGTTTGCCAACGGGATTGTGCGTGTGTGTGCCAGAGAGAGAGGGAGTATGTGTTTAAATTGGTTTCCTGCTTTTGTTCTTATTTCTTTTTTTTTTTTTGACTTCCTTCGGGACAATATTCAAGGCTTGACATGACGTGCACACAAGCTCCAGGTGCGCTCTGACCCCCCCGAACACAGAGAAGACCTGGCCCAGTTTGAGGTCTGCTTCCTGGGAGGCAGTCAGGGCTGGCTGGTTAACTCCAAAATGAACACAGGAAAACAAGTGAACAGACGCAAAAAAAAAAAGTAACATAAGAACGACAAACTGAGCTGACTCACCGTTTGGGAAGAGCACGCATAAATCGTTAACGTTTGTTCGACGCTAACAGTAGCTATAATCTAATTGCACTGCTTGGAGTTTTAAATAAAGCCAGTGGATGTACTGGGAGGTTGGAGCTGGGTAAACTGGGTACAAAATATTAAAAAAGAAAAAAAAACTTGAAAACTTGAACCTATTTTGTTGTTTTATATATATTTGTAGGTATACAAAATTGTATTGGCTGCTACAGGGAAAGATTTCTCATAAAGCATTAGTTTTTACGTGATTTAAAAACAAAACCATAATCAGCGCGTTTTCCTCTAGCTGACGTGACACTTCTGGTGTCAGGACTGCAAGGCTTGAAAGCGTAGGCCTGCCGCGCAGCGTTGGCTCTCTGTAGACCGTAGGCCAGCCGCATGGCTCTGGTTCTCTGTAGAACATAAGCCAGCTGCGCTGCTCTGGTTTCCTGTAGAGTGTAGGCCTGCCATGCAGCTTTGGCTGTCTGTAGAGCGTAGGCCAGCCGTGCAGCTCTGGTTCTCTGTAGAGTGTAGGCCTGCCATGCGGCTTTTGCTCTTTGTAGAGCGTAGGCCTGCCATGCAGCTTTGGCTCTCTGGAGAGTGCAGGCCTGCCATGCGGCTTTTGCTCTCTGTAGAGCGTAGGCCTGCCATGCGGCCTTTGCTCTCTGTAGAGCATAGGCCAGCTCCGCGGCTCTGTTTCTCTGGAGAGCATAGGCCTGCCGCGTGGCTTTGGCTCTCTGTAGACCGTTGGCCAGCCGCGCGGCTCTGGTTCTCTGTAGAGCATAAGCTAGCTGCGCGGCTCTGGTTCTATGTAGAGCATAGGCCTGCTGCTTGGCTTTGCTCTTCCACACTGGAAATGGCAGGAACATGGCACAGGTTACACAAATGGAAACCGGATAGATTTGGGAGCTGTCAGTGATGAAGAATGTTACCGGAGGGGGGCGTGACCTCCTTCATGTGTGCGTGCTTGAGTGTGTGTAGGTGTGTGTGTGTCCTTCTGGCCTCCACCCCGTGCTGCTGGTGGTATCCACCATCCGCTCACAAACCCTCGTGCTGAATACTTGGTTCGAAGTCCGAAAAGGGCTTTTGTGTCTGTAATGTGCTGCTGGAATCCTGAGAAAGTCATTTGTTTTTGGAGATTTTGTCAGCTGCCAAAGACAGCTGCAGTTTATCAACCCTAATTTCATCGTTTTTTTTTTTTTTGGTTGTTGTTTTTCTTTAAGAAGTCTCATAAATTCTTGGTCGGGGAGCAGAATAAAATTCCAGAGATGAGATGGTAGATGGGATAAGGAAGCATGAACTTCGTATCCTGGGGGGGTGGGACCTTGCTTGGAATTAAGAAAGTCTCCATCATGGAGTGCCCCCCTCCCACTTTGGGGCATGTGTAGGTGGCTCCACATCCTCACAGCACAACTGAAAGGATATTGAAGTGGGAATTAGCAGAACACACCACTTCTTTGGGGGAGGAGCAAACAGCAGAACAGACAGACCTCGTAACTGGAATAAGTTCACCCAATTATCTCACTTATTAGCACGAATTGGACCCGGAGAAGGGGCCGGTCCCGGGAGACCTAAGGGTGGTGTATTTTTGGGACTCAGATGGATGTGGGAGTGATCGGAGAGGGAGCGGTGCTCCACTTCTGCTGGAGGTTCCCGCCAGGAGTCGTTCCACGTAGGGTTTAACATGGGGGGGGGGGCTTTTTCATCCCGCTCATGCCCGAGGACGAGCGGCACTTAGATCAGCATTGCATCACACACCTGCGCGGATTCCGGCACGAGATCAAAGGCATGGAAATGTGACAGGAAATTGGACGGGAGTCACACTCGTTACCTGTCCAGATTCCCCACGGCCACCTTTGTCAGCCTGTAAATTGCATACGTTTAAGCAGCTGGCGAGCTAACGACCCTCTATACCTGTTTCAGTAAATTACCGGTATCCAGATGCCCACAGAAGGGAGCACCGAGGTTTGTGGCCCGTTAAATAGGGTCCTGCTTAAGAATGATGAATCTCTACCCCAGGTTTCCATTATTAATAGTTAACAAATAATAAGTGCAATTAGTTTCTCCAAGAACGTGATATAAGGTGGGTCTGATTGCCTAAGATTCCCTGCTCTCTTTCTGCGAGAATCGTGTACAAATCGCAGGTATCTACTTTTTCTTTGTATTTACTTATCAATTTGCTGGTCCAACAGAAAGGCAGTATGTGAGAATAAATGACATCCGTGTTCCGATCCAAGTGATTTTGCAGTTATTTCTCGCTGTTTCGGGTGTCCTAAGCTAGCAGCATCTCAAGTCTCGCTGCACCCAGGATTTCATTTCTTTCAGATTTGTTTTGTCTGACCTGGCTTGGGGGATTGTAAACGGGGCACAGCGGTTTAGAGGGAATTTCTAAAGGAATTACTTTGACCTTATTTCTCTACCCCGAGCAGTGCAACAAGGGTTATTTAGTTCCCTCTTTGTCATGTTTAAAATATCCCCGCTGGCGAGGAAGAGGGATTTCCACTAATAGGCTGCCATTCCAGCGCTAAGGCTCTTTCACCGACGCGGTGGGCCGAGCCAGCCGGTGAAGATCCAGCTTTCGGGCACGGCGTCCCCGTCTCGGTGAGCCGCCTTAGGGCCACGTCTCCATCCAGCAATCCCGGTGCGCTTCCGGGCTACACAGCTCGCCCCCTGTGCCAGACGGCCGTCTGGGCTTTGTCCCGCACTGCCTTGGGTGAACGGGCTCCCTGGAGAGCCATTGCTGTTACCGGCCGGCGTCCTGCCAGTATCCATGGCTCGGGAGCTCCTTGTACTTGCCGTATCGATCGGAAGGGGCGGGGGGGGGGGGGTGAATGGAGCGTGCACAGTAGATGTGAACGTGAGTGATCTGTATGTTTCTGAAAGTATCTGCTCTTCGTTCCTTCCTTCCTGTTTGGCGTGCCACGGATAGCAACCCAGAGCCAGCATCCTCAGAAGATCTCAGACATGCTCGTGATGTGGATGAGGAGGACCCGCTCCTGTCCGTTAAATAATTAATTGCGTACGTAAATGGCTGGGAGATTACAAGTCCTGTCAAATGCTTTTGGCACACCAAAGGAAGAAGGCCTTTGCGGGATATAATTAGGATATCCCAGCTTCAGAGCCTCATCTCGACTGACCGACGAGGATGAATCGAAGGCCCCGATTAGACAGGCGCTGTGAAACTTCACGTGCCCTGATGCTTTCTCTCGCAGACATCCTCAAAGGCTGGAAGGCTGGCCGTGGCCCTCTCTCAGGGATCGGGAAAAACAGGGTTCTTTTGAGCTTTCCTTTGGATCAGTGTCTACTTGAAAGGGACGTCTCTCGTCGAGTCCCCCAGGGCCCCCGTCCGGTTTCCCATGTCTCTCGCCATCTTTTATCTCTGTCGCTTTTTGTCTTGTTCATGTAAACGGATCCACCGAAGCCCATCCCTGCTGTCCTCTTCCTGCGAAGCCCCGAACTCCAAACACTGGCATTCACCGAGCCGAGATCCATGCCCCTGCATCTCTCAAGATGTTTGATCATCTGGTCGAACCCATTGGCTGGGTCACTGCTGTTGGGGTGCTGTGATTGGAAAGGACGGCGGGAGGGGGGCGGGGCTGGCTAGGAAACCTGACCACTTAGGGTTGTTGAAGATGAAAAGTAAATCCATGCAACCATGAGATAAACAATCAGTCCTGTTGGCTTATTCATTAATGTTGTGCTTCAAGGCTTGGTTTGGCCTCTGTTTGCTCTGCTTTGAGTGGGGATTTGAGGAGCCCTTGATTTGGGCAGTTGGGGGCAGGGGGGTGTAGCAGGATTTGTGCTTTCTCAGCAAGCTAGTGGAAGGCGATTCTGATAGTACCCAAATAGATGTGTGCCATTACCTCCAGTTCATAGTGGGTTCCCTTCAGCTGCTAGAGAAAGGGGACATATGGTACATTATTTTATAACCCCCCCACACACACACTGTGTGATACATGAGTTTTCCACACATTTAGCACAGCACTTAAACCAGGGAGGCCAGTCTGGGTCAGCGAGGTGACTGTTCGTCCACAGAAACGGTTCCCTCAGTAGTGGGGCCTGCAGAGCTTCATACACCTTCGCTACAGCACGGTATAAGATGGACTCTTAAATCTGTGAAATGAGAAAATGATTACCAAACTCTTTGATCAAACGATGCACAGCTTCCCTCGCTGGGTGTCCGATTCTCCTCCCATTCATTTCCTCAGATCTCCGCGACCTCGGTATTGCGTGGCCCTTGCTATATTCTGTCAGCCACCTTAAGGCCACAGAGGGGGGGCGCTAGTGGGAACAGGGGCCGACGGAGTGTAAGTAGGTATCCTTCTGGACTCTCCCTCCTACCAGCCTCACTGAGCAGAGATGTGTCCCGAGTCTCACTCTCCTTATGAATGGCCCAGATTGTCTCAGGCCATTGGAAGTCACGCCACAAATTTAACTCCCAATTCAAACTCCGTTGGACATTAGATGAACTCTTAAGTACTGCTGTGGGCCAGCTTGAAGGCTCCAGGAGAACAGACCAGAAGGATGTTACCGGTTTATGTTCCCTTACGCAGACTCAGTGCCCCCTATAAACACCCGCCTCTCCCTTTGTCCTGCTTTAATTCCCTTAACCTCAATTAAAACAGAGTTCTGTAAACGGTCTCCCCCTCGGCTGCTCCTTATCAGTGGGGGGGGGGGCTTCTCAAGGCTGTGTGGAACCGCCGGGGGCAGCCGTCCATGGTCCCGACGTGGAGGGCGCCGTTCAAGGGCAGTATGGAGGCCTTCCAGAATGGAGGAGGCTCTGCCCATCCCTCACGGCTCATTCTTCCAAAGGGGAGCCAAAAAACCGGAAGGGGGGAAATGGCGGCTTGCTGGGGGCCGCGGCGCGGCAGGTGCGGTTTGTGCTCTGCACTCAATCACGCCAATTGATTGCTGTAGCTAATGTGGTTAATGAATAGAGCGGGCCGCGCTAACACGCCCGTGGCGACCCTCCGCTGGCAGGGCCACTCCGCCGCCATGTGAAAGCTCCTGTCCAGCAGATGGCGCTGCTCAGCCCGTCCCAGACACTCCGGTTCGAGAGCCAGAGGGGCCCTCCTCAGTCCGACACCCCCCATCAGCCCACGACTGATCCCTCCCCATGACAGAATAGTTCTTTTGTGGTGGAACGAAGATGCGAGTGGGCTTGTGAGCCCTGTTGGCAAAGGGGGGCAGGCATGGGGGGGGGGAACGGGACAGAGAATAAATGGAAAACAAGGGCAGCTGCTTTCTCTCTGGAGATTGACGCTTCCTCCTGGGCCTGTGTGTGGTGATGGGGCGGGGGGGCGCTGTCGTGCCAACACTCTAATCTCCAGGCAGGGGGGGGCAGCCCTCCGGGACCTCATGCACCTTCAGCCTCCTCTCCACGGCGCTTCACTCAACCCCAAATAGAATCGCACCATATGAATCCCTGGCCGCATTTTTCCCATGGTCTCTGATTCCTTTGAAGGCGGCGCCTTCGCTGCCCGCGGCGGTTTAGGGCCCGTGCTGAGGGCAGTCTGGCCTTTTCAGGTGCGAGCCGGAGCTGTTCCTGTGGCCACCCCCCAGCCGCTGCACCCGCGACCGGAGCAGTGTCGTGGATACGGAGGGTGGCTCGTCAGGGGGCTGATTTAGGAAACTCACTCCTGGTATTCATAAGCCGAATTCTAAGCAGGTGGGCCCTGCCCCCCCACACCTGGCTGCCAGCCCGATCACTCCCCTTTTTGGTAGTTTGACCCCCAGCTTGTTAAAGCCTCCTGTCTGTATGTCGTCGATTCCAGCAGCCATTACAGTCACAGGGGAATCATGGGTAGGGGGCTGTCCTCTCACCTACTGTCACTGCAGCACCCCGAAGCCCACGCCGGAGGGGGCGGGCCGCTCCCCGAGTCTCCCCCAGGAAGGCCGCGGCCGTGGGAGAGAATAATATATATGGAAATGGGAATCTATAAAGCAAATCTATAAAGCAGCCCTTATTGTTCTCCCTGCAGTGTTGTATTTATGTTTGGAAATGGTTTGTCTCCTCAGGATAAATGTGTAAAGAATATATTACTTTTTTTAATAATATATAAAAAAAAAGAAAATTCTATGATTTTTTTTTTTTTGAAAGAAGGAGCCTGATTCAAACAAAGCTGTAAAATCTTTAGCCTTGGGATTCTCGAACTTTTGAATGTGCCTACAGCCTTCTTCCCTGTGATTGTTTATTTCAGCCCACCCCCCAAACCCCCCCCAGCCCCAGGTACTATAGTGAATAATCTTTACTGTACTTTCAGAACCCAACCCTTGCTTTTGTGTCGATCTCAGGACTGAATTTTCTTTATTTTGATGTAGATGTTTTATTTATTCGTTTCCTCTGTTATGTTATTATTGTTTGACTTGAAGTAAATAAAACCAATAACTTCTACGCTTCTCTCTCGTCTCCTCTCTCTGTGGCTCACCCACGACACCTCCTCTCATTTCTAACCTTCATGGCAGACCACGGCCTGTTCCCGCCCCTGGCGTTCATCCCTCCCTTTCCCGCCTCCAAAGCCCTGGCCAGCAGCACATTCGGATTAAGAGTATTAGCCTATTTTCTTGACGTTTCATTTCCCAAAATGCATCCTGAAAGGGGCGGACGCGACTGCCTGGAACGCCGCGTCGGAAGTCGTTCTGCTGCAGACCTTTCCTGCTCTTTGCTAAGGACACACTCTCTGTCGTCTCGGGCACTTTCCCAGGTCCAGGAAGGGGCCCTGCAGTTGGACTCCTATCAAAGTATTTAGCCTTTGCCTTGACTGGAAAAGCCGGCCCGTGTGAAGTGCTGAAGCTGTCTGCCGCTACGGGTGGACGAGTGAGCTGAGCAGACAAGGCAATTACGTAATGGGATGAAATTCCCGGCGGACGGGGATTTGGGAGAAAGCGCTTTGCAGTGCAAATCCAAGGGAACATTTAAAGGTGGGATGGATAAAGCCGAGATGAGAAGCTTTAGCATTAGCCGTGCACATGGTGAACTTAGCCAGGCCAGGCACACAAGCACCCCCCCAGCACAGGATGTACCAAGAAAAGCAGCTCTGTGGGGGGGGGACTGTAACCATAGTACCGGGAAGAGGTCATTCCTAGGTAACCCCGGTCAGGTCCAGGCTGCCGTCTCTCGACTATCAATATTGAAACATTTTTGTTTGTTCATTGTCATTTGTATCAATTCCTGCCCTTGAATTTTATGCAGACTAATTCCTAAAGGTGTGTCTATTTATATTCTTGTGCATTCAGCACCTGCCCACTGGCTGTTCCATTTAAATCCCTGCTATCTAATTGTCTTATTATCCATCTTGTTTAATTCCCATTTTTAGTGCCTGGCTCCGTCTGGGGACACCCTGCAGACTGGGCCGCTATTGGGTGACTTTGGACCCCCCCCCCCACCTTGGTTTGTGCCACATATTCCCCCAAAGGTGCAATGTGACAGTCAGATAGAGAGAGAGAAAACACCGAATTTCCAAAATGGGCAAAAGTGGCTTCTTCTCCAATCCTGGAAAAATAATGTCCACAAATTCCCAAAGCCCTCAAGTGACTGGGATACGGAGAAGAGCACCTGGCCAATTTCTCTGAGAAGATGCGGAGGCCCCTGCTTATTGTTAGCTACCTTGTGCTGTGCTCGCTGTGCTGACACCCTAAACATCAGTCTCTCTTATTTGTGTGTGAAACTCTGATTGGTTAAAGCTGCCCAATCCTGAACAGTGTGGGCGATGGGGCTAACGCTGTCATAACGGGAGTTATGACTGGGGTGAAACGGGATCCATTAGCTCTGCCTTGACACAGATTGGTCCTGAGCATAGCTTCCGTACAGTACACCATAGAGGATATCCCAGGGGCGAGCTGGCCACAGATCTTATCTCTGCCCCAACGAGCCTTAGATTATCTTCTGTCAAACACCAGGAAGTCAGCATCGGGCATTGTGCTTTGGCTGCATTATAGCAGCCTTCATCTGGAAGTCCCCTCAAGACAGAAAAGCGGATGTGAGAATCTCCCACCCAGGTGCCATATTTCAATGGTCGGTATGAAAGTTCGGAGCGTCAGGGGTTCAGAGGGTGGCAGACGTTTGATTTGGCAGCTTGAGAGGGTGGGCTTGGGAGCTAGAGAGCTAGCGAGCTAGAGAGCTGAGGACAGGAGATTAGAGAGGGGAAAGCAAATTACACATCCCAGTATCTATTCGCGACTTTGTGAGCTTGTATGTGCTGCTGTCTGCCCTGGAAGCACTAAACCGGAGGAGAGCAGAAGGCAGGGTTGCTGCTCATGACCCCGGTCAAGCAGCTAGAATATTCAGTAAATGAAGAAAGTGCACTTCCCTTGTATTTAAAAGGGAAGTGAGTAGAAATTTCTGGGAATCTCAGACTAGACAGTAATGTGGATCTTATAAATGTCATAAGGAGGCTCGCACGCAGCAAACACTTAACCAAAACGTGAATTTTGAAATTTAACTGTACAATGCAACACAGTGCTTAGCTTGAGATCACATATGTTTATTTGGCTTTTGTCTTGCATACAAGGAGCACATGAAATGAAACGTCTCTGCTTTTTGGTTTTCCTCGACCTGTAGGCACTCTTAAAACAACACTCCTCTATGCTTTTGGAAGGCCCTCAGAGGCTGGAAGTCACAGCGGGGTGCAAACGGCTCTCACTAGAGATTTGTTTGACACTGATCCCAGGCACCCAGCCTTTGTGGGGGTTTTGATTTCAACTGGACTAATTACTGCCTTTGTTAGGCCTGCTTTGCTAATTTTAACCAACCCTTAGCCTGATATGTTAAGGCGATATGATATGGAGAGCCCCAAAGCTCTGCGTTTAACCTGGATCCCACTAGCTGAAACTCTGGCTCCCTAAGGAGATCCCACAACCCTTCCGCTCCTTTTCGACCTTACTGAGTTTACTCTTACTGAGCATTGATCCAGCTATAGTTTAACCTAAGAGGTCTATTTTTTTCTGGGTTTCCATTCCTACATTTTACTCGTTCATCAAGAGGTGATAGGCCAATAACGTGACGATGTGAAAAAAAACTGCATACAATGCTCAAACGAAACGACATTGCATTGTTTTGTAGGTATCCAAAAGCATATTTTTCAGGGAGAAAGTGTGGGTAAAAGGGATGAGTTTGAAGTTCTGCCGGACTTTATCTTAATGTGGAACAGTTTTCGGGGGCCATTACTGTATTGCCTCTAGAGTTTTTTTCATGCTTCCTGTTCCTGACAGTGTGGAAACAGGTATGAGAACATCCTTATCAACTCATCTTCCGTTTGCTTAGCTTCCCCCTCGCTCCGTTCCAAGCTGCAGGCCTGTTTACAAAACAGCAGAATGCAACACAAGGGCCAAGCAGCCCTCGCGCGCACACACACACACACACACACACACACACACACACACACCTCGCCCACGTCCCACTCACGTCCTGCCCACACGTGCCGTTCCTGGTCGCGGGCACCCATCGTGAGACGCCTGCCATTTCCTGCGGAAGCCCCCGCAGTCAAAGACTTGCTGACGGCAACACAGCCATGGACAGGCGCTGTCCTACTTAGTGGCTGGGGGGGCGTTGGGGGGGGGGGGGGGGGCCGGGCAGGCAACCATGGAAGAAGTACGGGGCCCTCGCTTGCCAGGTAAACCAAGTGGA
>JAODKN010000041.1:30546985-30563752 GCA_026774425.1 Petrocephalus zakoni | reverse complement strand
TGCTTGATGGGGTTGAGGTCCGGACTTAGCACAGTGATTCTCCTTATGAAGGCTCTATTCTATCGTTTATAGAGCATGATGATCACTTTGTAGATATATCATTTGTTTTATGGGTATTTTAATGGCCAATTCAACAAAAAACAACTGGAACCTTTTAAATATGCCAAGTGTCCTAATAATTTTGGCCACCACTGTATTTGTTGGCCTATGATTAAAAACATAAGAATATATTTTAGTCTCCTAATACGTACACAGGCACAACAACAACTTGCCTTTTCCACAAGACGTTTACACAAATGACTGTAACAAACCAAGAACTTCCGCGAAGCAACGTGTTACTCAGCCTACAGAGACTGTGAACCGCAACCAGATACAAAGTATCTGATAATCTGATTTCCTTAAACGTGTAATGGGCCCGGCCGTATTGCGCGCCGGCGATATCGGGATGATCGCGGTACTCAGCCGAACGCTACACACTCCGCACGGTCAAAATACCGGTAAGGGCGCTTCAGGTAGGAAATCACGCCTCCTTCCCCGATCCCCATCGCCCCGGTTAGAAAACTCCCCTCTGATCCCCCACAGGTGAGAACAATCACATGCAATCAAGCAGTCATTTATAACTTCTAATTGACAACTGAACAGCAATTAATGGGTCCCCCCCCCCGGCCATCACATCACAAAGCAATTACAACGGCACAGGTATTATCTTGACGTTTCCGAAATGTTGTTCGCATTTCCTTAAACTAACAACGGCGGCGTCTGATGGCACACACAATGTCGCATGGGTTCAAAGCAGAGGACACATTTCGTTGTTGCGTGCTGTGGTGCATCAACAATGACGATTGATCGCCTTCCCTTCAGTGTTATACGAGATTGCAGTAGTTGGCCGCACACATATTTGATCATTTCAATCGGAGTGGAGAAAGTAGTTCATCGGCGCAGGAAAAGCCGGTTTCGTTGCGCCGCTCACATCCCGGCTCAGTGCGCCTCCGTTTACGGAAGCCGCTCCACCCTACTCGGGGGGGCAATCAGCAGCACCTCCGTACGCGCTCTTCCCGCGGGGATTACGTGGCTGGGCGTGATGAATACATATGATAGCCTGCTTTACCCAAATGGGACGTTCCGGTTAGTTTTTCGGAAAACAAGCACGTAAAAGCAACAAAACTCAAATGGATGACAATGAAAACCAGCACAGAGAAATGCTACTTACACCAAGTTTGGTAACCCCCCCCAACCACACACAGCCTACGGCAAGGAGGCAGTCCCTATTTTAAAGTGAAAATAAGAGCCGATGTCGGTTCGCGACTCCTTCCCCTTATCAATATTTAAGCTAGAATAAGAGCCGTTATTTAATATCATATCCCGGGGGAAAGTCGCAACCCCGGCCGGGGTTTCCGCTCATGCATTTCGGCTGTGACTGCAAGGCGCCCGTACAGGCAGCCTTACCTTTATACAATCCCGGCTTGGTCGTCACTTCTAATCAGAAGTAAAGGCGGTGTCGTGTCATTTACGCCGCAGTCAGCAGTGATGTACGTTCCCCTGTCTCCGCATCAGCGCCGCGATCCGGATAGCTCCTCTATTCTCTCTAAGGTTACGGCGCAGAGAGGGCTGCCTTTAATGGGCTTTCGGCTCCCAGGAGAGTCCGCCGTCTGGGCGCACGGACAGCGGGCGCCTGTTCCCCCCCTTCCCAAACCTCCGCTTTCCATACACCGCCCACTCAGCCGTAGGGCTTTTTTTTTTAAAAAAAAAAAGTTAAACTTTGAATGGTCGAATTCAGGGCAACTTTCCTGGCAGTCACCATCGCAGAACATTCAATGATGAAATCTGAAACTTTGGCCCTAGTTGTGAATGTGATGCATCATTTTCAACAAGTGGCAAAGTGTTTCGATCTCTCTTCTGCATGAGGCTAACCTGTATGTTATGAAAGCGAAATCGAGGCTTTCTGTAAAAGACAGTCTATTCACAGACGACAAGTGACAAAACTGTTTTCCTTCAGTTTATTCAACAATAAATTCAATTTATGATAACGTTACATTAATCAAGCTGGCTTGATCGTTGGAGTTGCCTCCAATTCTTATTTCCAGGCGCCCTCATGTGGCTCCGTCATATACCACAGTTGCAGGATGCCGGGGGAAAATCACAAGAGATCAAATTTCACCGCTGATACATTGCCATTGACAATTTGACTTCCGTTTGAATGCGATAATAGGTGTTATAATTGCTAAATTATAAAATAAATACAAACGTACATTGATTTAACAGTATCTACCACCTATAACATACAGCTGATCGGCACAAAAACTCAACACACGACTCGTTTACCTTTTTTGTTTTATTGACAAAATATTAGCAGGTTGAAACAATGTAATGCACATTCAGTCACTTTAGTTAAATACAGGAATCTGAAAGAGGGTTGTCACGCATACATAAATAAAAGTATACATTAAAGCACTTTATTTAGAGTTAGAGCAGTGAAGTTCACGAGGTAAGAGCAACTTAATATTTGCAGATGTTGCCCATTGGGCAAAGTGCATGTAAAATAAAATGTTGGGAGGCACCTAAATAACATGCAATATACATACGCAGAACCATAGTGCGGACTTATCAAACTGCTTCCCTTGTCACGATGTCAAACACGAACGGACACCAGATGGCGCACTGGCCAGCGCCTTTTGGAGTGAGGCAGTGGTGCCGTATTGGTTAGGGACACTGCTGTGTAATCGAAAGGTTGCCGGTTCAAGCCCCGACCCGCAAGTGCCACTGAGGTACCCTAAGCAAGGTACCGTCCCCAAGCACTGCTCACATTGCTGTGCCGCGATGTCGCATTGGTGAAATGCAGAGGACACATTTCATTGTGGTGTATATATAGTCTTATACAAAGACTTACAGTTTAGTGTTCACACGCATAAGGTACCCTCTTAGGTATTAGGTAAGTGTGTGTGTATATATATAAACATTTGGTCCCTTTTGTGGGAACATATAACAAAGGTTAAAGATGACCTGAATTTGGAAAATTTTTGGGGATACTTTTATTCTGCTTTAACCCATTGAAATATTTTCAGATTAATTTACGCATGGCATTGAATATTAGACTTCTAACACTAACTCAAGTTGGCTATATTTGATTTAACAGAAAACATTTGCAAATCACAGAAATTTGAACAAACTAATTTATAGGAAATAGATTACTACAAATTATTTTAAGCATTACTCACAAGACAACTTATCCTCGATACTGAAATGTATTGTAAATTGAAAATGTTATTGTTCGCAGCAATAACTATATAAAAGAAAATGCCAAAAACGAAGGTAAATGCTGTTGCCAAAAAATATGTAAACTGGACTGCATATTTTGAGAGATGCTATGCTGTACTTGTACAGTGTTGAACATTAAAATACCAATATATATTTAAAAGCAAAACACAAAGCGTCAAGTGTCTCCGAGTTCAGTTATTCGTTTAAAGCACACATTTTAAGATTCGTGCTGTTCTTGGATTCGTGTTTATTAAATATTCATCATTTTAACAGTTCAGTTAAAAAAAAATTCCTATGAGGCAATTTCATCTAACCTTCCAAGCTACATCAGAAAATGTTCTATTCAATCCAACACATTTAAATAATTTATTATATATTGTGTTGCATTGCTAATACGAAAGAAGCCCTATGAACCAGTTATGAATTATGTAATTGAGAAGAAACACATTTTAATGTGACTTTAAATGGCCAGCATCACACAGTGATGTTTTTCAGTGTTCTTCGGCAGCCGTATTCCACCACGCTGCATGATGCCAGGACCACTGACTGCTTGCGTGCATTAAGGACACACTCCAGTGCAGAGATGCAGGTCAGAGCACTCAGAGGAAAGGCCTATAAAGGCAAAGGCCTACAATCCAGGTGACAGGTCGAAATCACAGACAACCCCCAACAAATGGGGCGACACTCAAACTTTTGGGAAGCGAAGGGCTTAAAACCGACAGATGGGGCGGGACTAGAGGCAGATGTGTCACTGGAGAGGACCGTCCGGTGGGGGAGGGTCCGGCGGTCACACTGTGTAGTCCAACTCGGCGTTCATTTTCGTGTACATCTCGTAGATGGCATCTATGGTGGCTGTGAAGTTGACAAGGAACTGGCGGATCTTCTCCAGGCAGTCCTCCTCCTTGACCTCCCGCCCTTTAGACAGGGCCTTCAGGAAGTCTGACTTATAGGGGGCTGCAAGCATAGCCATCTGCGTGGAAGGACAGCAGCAGCTTTTGGTCACAAGGAAAGTCAGGATCCAACAGATGCAGGCTGGCTTTAGTGCATGTGCATGTGATTATCACCTTGTTATTGGGTCAAATGTGTGTATGTGATTCTCACTGCATGCTGCACCTGCCCTTCTCTGTACTGGAAAGCAATTCTAACTCACTGATTGGCGGTCTCAGTTCAGGAGGGGCCCTGCTGTTTAACTGTGGAACTGGACATATGTGGTTTGCCTCAGTGGAAACATCCAGTTGATCAGCTCCATAGGTTATAAGAGTTCCATGGAGATCAGCCTCAGAGTTTGCTTGAAGACACCTCCACATCTCCAAACGGACCTGACATCATCCTACAGTTACGCTTACCTTGAAGAGATTTTGGACCAGCCACCCATGGTACTTTTTGAGGGCGAATTCGTAGGCCTTAATGGTATTAAAACGGATCAGGTTGGGGTTGTTTTCATCCTGTTCCCCGTCTGCGATGCTCTGCAGCAGGACTTGGATGAAGCGGAGCCCCCTGGTGGCAATTGGAAGGAGGAGTCATCAGCAAACAGTCTGAGAAATGCCATGATGGACATGCTGTTTGCCCTGGCGGAGGAAAGGGTTACCTCTTCAGCCACATGAGGGCCAGGGTTGCTCCCGCCTTGGGCCACTGGGACCCATACATCTCCTTCTCAGCCTCCAGGATATTCTGGAGGGTTCTGTAACGGCTTGGATTGCTGTCATAAACTGCCTTGATTTTCTGTATGGAAAGAGAATGAGAGAGAGATCTTCCTAGCTTTACTGCGTGGCATTTTTACAGTGGGGCAGCCACTGCACTTACTGTGATATTTCCAGTGATGTCGGCTTTAATCGGAGCGAAAACCGTGGATCCAAGGCAATCTAGAGAAAGAAAGGCAGCTTTAGTGATCCTGATCCTACCAAGAAAACTGACCGCGTTTCCATTATCTGCAATAGGACATGGCTTATAATACGCAGAAAGAAATATTTCAATAGTATCAACCTACGGGAGAATACACATCAGACCCCTAATTTGTTGTTAAGGCATGCCATTAAGAAATCTCATTAAGTCTCCCCATCAATTATTCATGCCGCCAAGAGAACTAAACAGATTTTTGAAAGGACCTCTTTGCCTCATCCATTTTTCAGCGGTGCACCTTAGCGCGTCGTTCAGCTTGAGCAAGCCCCGTTAAACACAGATCGGGCATCGCGCCCACGCGCCCAACACCGCTATGTACCATGCAGCTGTAAACTGGATAAACTTGGACGCCCAGCTTGTAGCTTTTATTCTGCAGTTAAGCGACATCAGTCCCCACTCGTGTGGGGACTGGGTTAATCGTGGGTCCAAATTTTGCATCCATAAAAAAAAAAAAATAGATACAAACTAATAATCAGACTGACTTGCATAAGTGTCCAATAGGTATAAACCGAAGAAATAAAACGTGTAACTGGGTCTCCCCTGGCATTCTCAGATCCGCAGCGGATTGGTCCCACTGACAGCCATCAGTGTGGGACCATCACAGCGATCCGTATTGTTGCAGGTCAGCATGCTTTGTGTTTCGTGGACGGGGCATCTCTGGTTTCCGAAAAATTCCACCCCCACTCGTTCGACCTCCACCTCCTTGCTGAATGCGCCGATTATCTCGGCCCATCTTCTTGCCCGTCGCCCCCGTACACAATACTGCCCCTGTTTCCAGCCCCCATGATGCGATGCTCCGCTTTACACGGAAATTAGCCTTTTAATTATGCTTTGGAGTCCCCGGGCCGTGTAGGAACAGTATTCAAAACTGCCATCAATTCTGCATTGTACCAATTCAGGACTGCATGCATAGTGCAGAAAATGTCAAACAAGTTTTATTTGTTACCCAGCCTGTGTGTGCTTTGTACCGTCATGTTCAATTTTGCTGGTTCAATATTAACATGGCAGAGTTTGCATCTCGTAAACGCACATAATGGTTGTTTTCCTATAAACCAGCAAAAACGGAAGTAAATGCGTTCATAAAGGGTTGCTCGAATAAATCTCCTTTGATTCATTTGAAGAAAACTATTAGGTCTATATTTTGTATAGAAAGGTGTTTACTATCAAATTTCTGCTATTGTTGCAAATTTAAAGAGCTGTGGCTTGGTTATCAGGACCTCAGGACAGTCAGCACAATACAATGAAGTGGAAAGAAAGGCCGACTAATTTCAACAAGGGAAACCAGGGGCTCTGAGTGTTCCGGACGGCAAGGCAGATAGAAAGGCTGTAATATATTAATACAGAATGAGCCACTGGAGGACGGCCCTGGAAGACCACAAATGGGCACAGCAACTCAACACCGCACTCATCAATTTTCTCAACTGAAATCGGGGTACCCATGAGTAAATTATGCATGCATTAAGGTTTGCTCCTTTGTTGGCAAAGAAATCGGATACTGCCCCCCAAAAAAGATAATGGGACATAATTGCTTGATCTTGAAAGAAGTGTTTTTACCTGGACGCATATTACTTCTAGTATTTTACAGCGCTGATGTGGAGCAGAAATCTTGGTGAAATCAGATTGGGGATTTGCATTTGATGAACCCTCATTCTGATGTGAGCGTCACATGCTGGCACTTTGGGAAAGTTATGAGGATGACAGTGTTTTATAGTCTTTCCTATGCATGTATACATATGACACTTGACCATTATATATTATACTTAATCATCTATTTATGTCTGAAACCCGGAGCAAAGCAGGGAGTAAAATGATTGGCTTAACGCCGGCCCCACCCTCCACACCCTGGTTTCTGGACATCAATCAAAATTGATCTCTGGCTATGGTCTGCTGTAAATAAGGACAGGCTTTCACAGTGTCAAGTCAGTAAAGGTTGTCAGGTACCCAAGACTGGTCCGTCTGAATGGTCTGAAATGCAATAATTACAAGTGTCTCTGGATCGCCACTCAAGCAAGACATTCTGCGTGGTTCCGTCAAAATCTCACATTAAACAGGAGGTGACATCACTACTTGCTCACTATTTCAAAGGCAATTTCACATTGTCTACAGAATGGCACAAGTAACAATTAGTGTATTTGGAAAAACTGCCTGGTGGCTATTTCCCTGTGAGCTTTAAATAGGTCTGTAGTTCATAGACAACCAATGAGGACTGATTCCTTGTTACTTCAAATCAAAACTTTCATACCAAACTTTCCCAGTTCTTGTATATTTAAACATGAATATCTAATATATTAATTATATAATGCCTACACCATAAAAACACATAACTTTGCTACCTTTCCTTACACCTCTTTTTTGTGTGAAATTAGCAGCAAGTAGATAATAATCAAGAATACAAGGGGTATGCTGACTACCAACATGTTAGGTAAAATTGTAAAATGAGCTGTTCATACCTGAGCCAGTAGTATTTGCAGACGTTCAATCTTTATATCATCATTTATTTATTATATTTCGTGTAGTAGGCTAGATTTAAGAGTGACTAATTCTTCAATTGTGGACGATGAATGTAAATGTAATCTGCAAATCAATTTTACTGATGAATCACAACTTAATAATTCTAGGCGCCACATAGTAATAATGTTTCTAAACACGAGTAACGGTACACAGATGATACTGATTTATGGCACATGTGTAGGGAGCTGATATGAAGACCATTAAAATTAACTTTCATATTATCACTTGCATTTTCTCCGTATTACACTTCGCTGCCATGGCCAGTAGTGTCAGTAGTCCATTCTGTTGTGGACGGGAAAAATACAATTTTACTATTAGAAAATCTCATTGTTACTTTAAAAACCTTAAAGCAATTTAAATTGGCTATGCACAAAAGTATAGTTTTCTGTTTCGATCAGCTTAAATCAGTTTAACCCACAAAGTTTGTAACCGCAGTGTCAAAATGTATGAACCAGTTTCCGGATAAATACCGTTTATGTACAACTTATTACATTCTAAGGAAGTCACGCAACTTGTGTGTCCGAATTCCAGTATAGTGACAGTACAGTATAGAGGGACTTACCGAAGAACGGCGGGAGGTAAGAGACCGCGTCCAGAAATGGTCTGGTCTCCACTTGCTTATCGGACGGCAGCTGTCTAAATTGGTGATCCATTAGGAGAGCCATTGCTTATGGTAATCTGTCCCGCCGATGGGCGAAAAGTGCAAGAACTGAACTAGACCCAAGACCTGCCTCCTCCGCAAATGTGTGGACATGTGAAGCGCACGGACACTTGGGTTCAGCTGGTGGGTAACAGAGAGCCAATCGAGCAGAAGAAGGAGGGACGATGCCCATCGTATATAAAAATTAGAGTACTTTCTGTGCAAAACGAATAAGTTTGCATAGATTAGGCCTACTTTCTTAACAGGCTAATTACACAGGAACATAATGTATTCTGCAGTTTAACTGGCAGAATATGCCATTTTATTAAATTCACGTGTCTTCAGTGCATTTATTTTTTACATATTTCCGTCGATTACAATTAATATACTGAGTAGCATCGTATAAAATTCTAACAAAATGAGAAATTGTATTCCGCAAAATAGGCAAATGCTCTCGCCCGCGTTTCAGTAGACTGTATTGATAACGGAACCCGGAGGAGTTACTCTTCGTTTTTGGTTCATGACACATATTAGATTTCCTGAAGCACCCACCCCCTGAAACTTGTCTCTTACAGTCATAACACAATGCAATTTAATTTTGAGTCAAAATGTGAACGTTTGTCTAGCCGTCATTTATTATTAATATTGTGGCGATGCATAATTCACACTGTTGACAATTGAATACACCTTAACGCCTGTTCTGCACGCGAGACATTGGTGTTAGTATCATTTCATGGGAATTTAAAGTCTTTAAATTTACAAAATATAAGGATAATAATATTTTGATCTTACTTTTCTCCACCTACACCAAGGAATTTGAATATTTTTTCTTCGTAAAACAGTAATGAGATAAACTAGAACATATTTTTCATCTAACTCAAAGAAAAGCCTGAGAGAAGTATCAAAAAGTTCAAACTACCTTAAAATAGAGTAGTCCTGATTAACTACGTGTATGCATACATGTGTCAAAGAAATTAGACCATTTAAAATTAACATCGATCCATCCGCTTTTTTGCGCGTATCTACTTTATAGCAACATACTGTTAAGAATCATTAAGCTGCGGCTCTAATTTTACTTCCGGGCTTTAAGACCCTCGCGGCGTGCCGTAGGGTTACCAGGAAATAAAGGCGTTACCAAGAGAAACAGGAAGTGGCTTCTGCAGAAACTCCCCTGGATATCAACGGAAATTTGAAAACAGACCACAAGACAAACCAAGCTCTGCAGCAAGGACCGCAAAAATCGCCTCAGTTTTACTGAAGAGTAACCTAATTCGTAAGACATTATAATGCCTGTTAATAAATATACAGATACAACCAGAACTAATTAACTGCTTAATCGTGATAATTTTTGTTACCCAGATACCCCAACGTACCGATATCACGCAATCGCGTCAGACGACAGGCGCGTTCATTCACTTCACTGCATTTTGTTGCAGGTTTTAGCGCAAACAATGTCCTTTGCCGCAACACAGAAAACGGCAAGTCGCGAAAGATGCTCCCCGTTTTAATCTTCCCCGCGACGTGGTGTGTCTTTTAAGCTGAGACCAGATGGCTCTGCCGACGCTCTCCACACGCTGGCCGAGCCGGAGACTGGAGCAGCAGATGCTTCGGCAGCGGGACCGGGAGGAGCGATGGCGGCGCCAGTGGGAGACCCATTCGCAGTACTTCAGACAGCAGGACGTCCGGAGCAGCAAGCAGGCACAGTGGAGTTCCCGTCAGTCTTTCCAGCAGAGGTAATTTACCTGATTAAGAAGTCACGGGTGGACATCGTGATTTTCCAATTGCAGGGTTGCAAACTTTGACTTGCGTGAGAGTTTAATTCGATACGAGCAGCATTTTAATTCGAGATAAGCGGTATAATATCTTTATAATGGTAATAATGGTAATGACATTTGTAAGCACGCAAATTACACAAAAGACATAATTTCTTCTCAAGAGGTAGTTCCCGAGAATGTGGTCATTAACCCTGTCTGTACCTGCCGCCTGTCAGCATGGCGGCGTACCAGCAGGACGGCCTGAAAGAGGAAAAGCGACGCAGCCTGGAGCAGCGGCGGGAGCAGCTGCGCAGACTGCTGCAGGAGGAGCGGGACCGGCTGGAGGCAGAGCTGCGCGAGCTGCTTCCCGACCGTGCTGCGCAGGCCAGGCAGCTGCTGCACAAGACGCAGGAGCTCCGCTCGGCCAGGGAGGAGCGGCAGAGGATGGTGGGTCCCCAAAAACATTTTAAAACGAGGCAGCTGGAGTCTTGGGGTGAGGGTGACCACATGTGACCGCTTGTGTCCCTGATGCAGCTGGCGCAGAAGCTACTGCAGGAGCACTGGAAACGGAACACCCCAGAGCTGCGAAAGGTCTGTGAAAGTGCACCTTCTGGCAGCCAGGGGTAGCCAGCGGCCAGCCAGGACCAATCTCCAATGGCTAAGTGCTGTAGACTTGCTACGGGATGTTTGGGATGAAATTAAGAAATTGTAGAAATCAACAAGTCATTCATTCTGGGGGAAATTGAGTCTAGATCAGGGGTGTCAAACTCCAGTCCTGGAGGGCTGGAGCCCTGCACATTTTTGGGATTATTCTCATTTAACACACCTGATTCAACTCACAGCTCATTATGCTAATTACCACACAGCTCTTCAGCTCAATCATTTGTGGTGGAACAGGGAAAGAACTAAACTACACAGGGCACTGGCCCTCCAGGGCTGGAGTTTGACACCTGTGGTCTAGAGTATGTTTTTCAGTACCATGGACGCAAAGATCGTACTTGTGGTCTTGACAAGACTGGTCTTACTTGCCTCCCAACAATGAACTTGGGGCGCAATGAATTGTAGGATTCATCTTGTGTATGCAACCAATGTCTCTTTATTTGGAGCATGGTGAGAATGACATCCGGACATTTTTATCATCCTCTGTACTTCTATGATTGAGTATTGGAACTGGTTTTTGGCAATGGAAGATGGCGCGACACGGGTACGCGAGTATGGTCGAGTTCTCATTGAGAAATGCTGCTTGTGAAAGGGATCCGAGCCGATAGCCAGTAGGTTTGAGACATGGGTGTCCCATGATAGCCAGTCAACTTGATGCTGTTTTATAAGTGCTTCTGAATGGGGGTTAAAAAGCATTTCTGTTCCCTCCACCCCCGTCTGCAGATGGAGTCGGAGTTGCACCAAGATCACGTGGTGGGCCAATGGAAAGTACAGCAGTCTGAGAAAAAGGAGGTATAATGAACCATGTCTTCATGTCTTGAGCTGATGTGGCGCCATTGTGGCTCTGTGAGTCAAAACTCAATGGCTGCAACTGGAAGGTCCCTGCTTCAGATCCCATCGCCACAGCATGATGTCACTGTCGGGCCCTTGAATAAGGCCCTTCACCTCAATTGCTCCAGCGACTGGCTAATACTGCTCTGTCAATTGAATGCTGCTTTGGACAAACACGTTTATTAAATAAATGTCTTTAATGATTGTGTTCCCGCAACAAATGTGTTTAAACAAATAGTTTGTGACGACGTAGGTCCATATACATGTTGGACAGATGGGAGACCAGTGAGGCTGTTTTCCAGAAAGATCCGGGGATGGCGCTGGGCTTTGTGACAGTCCTTTTTGACCCCCTTCTCAAAAACCCGCAGCGGGAGGAGGCATCACGGGAAGAGGAGCGGCGCTCTGAGGACGAGCGTGAGCGGAGTCGGCGGGAGGCGGTGGAGAGGATGCAGCAGGAGGAAGAGAGGAGGAAGGTGCAGGCCAGAGAGCGAGCTGAGGACCTCCGGCGGCAAATGGGGGAGCTCAGATTGCGAGAGGAAGAAGTGAGCCATTTGTTTGGGCTTGAAACCCACAGAGGGCGGGACGCTATAACGTTACAAGTAACGAATGAGAAATGGCTTTGCTCAGTCAGTGATTGGCAGTGTGCAGAAGCCCCTCCCACTGTCAGCTGGAAAGCGTCATCCCTCCCATTGCTGCTGCTGTTTACAAGTCAGGGGACTAATGACACTGCATCCCGCAGGCCAGCCAGCTGAAGAAGGAGCAGGAGGCTTTGCTCTCTCAGCGCTGGGAGGTGGAGAGGCTAGAGGAGGAGCGAAAGAAACAGGAGGAGAGCGGAAAGAAATATGAGCTGAGGTACAGAGGGCTTCAGTGCTATGTTCATGAGCCGTGTGGGAAGTGAGCGGTTATGTTGTGGGATCAGTCAGAATGGGCGTTTATTTAGCAATCGTGATCCTGCCAGGTGTTTCCTGAGCAGACAGTACCGGGCTCAGCTGAAGAGACGAGCCCAGCAGGTGCAGGAAGAGTTGGTGAGTCCATGCTGTCATGTGACCAATCATGTGACACACCAGTGCCGCCGCTGCCATGACCACTGCGATTTCTGTGGCAGGAGGCTGACCGGCGCATCCTGGCAGCTCTGCTGGAAGGGGAGGAGGAGGACAGGAGGCTGGCCAGCGCACGTCGGGAGCGGGCCTCGGCTGACGCTGCCTGGATGAAGGAGGTTCTGGAGGAGCAGCTCCAGCTGGAGCGGGAGAGGGAGGCGGAGTTTGACGTCCTCTACAGGTCTGTCGGAGAGCGTGGAGTTCAGTGATGGCGGGGGTCACCTAGACCACTGCACCTACCGTCATGATGATGTCCTTTATAGAGAGGAGGCCCAGAGAGTGTGGGAAATGCGCGAGGCAGAGTGGGAGAAGGAGAGGAGGGCCAGGGAGCGGCTTATGGAGGAGGTGAGCATCTGCTTCTCAGGGGCACCGTTTCTGAAAGGCACTAAAACTGGCAAAAGCTGCATGCGCAGACATCGCCCCAGATAATGGTCGCCGGTGCCAGGTCAAGGCGGATCGATGACCTGCTGCTCACTGGGGATGGGGGGCTTTCCACACATGGCAGGTGCTGACTGGCCGGCGTCAGCAGCTGGACCAGAAGATGCTGGAGAACCGGTGGGCCCAGGAGGAGTCCCTGCGGAGGCGCGAGGAGCTGATCGAGCAGCTGGAGAAGGAGAAGGAGGCGAGACGCCAGGAACGGGAGCAGGAGGAGGAGCAGAGGACAGCGCGCATGAGGGACATTGATGCTCAGGTACCGTGCACCACCACTCGGGGGTGCTGTTCCTTCACACAATTGTCCAGAAAAAGTCAAGCTGTTGAGTATGCAGAGCTTGGAAGGAACTCAAACTGAAATGGAGGCCTTTTAAATTTTTTTGGGTTTCATTGTCAAAACCTTTGATATACTTTTAATTCGTGGATCCTATATACCTATCTGGTTTAGTGAGATTCATTGGTGATGTGACAATTTTAACCAATTCACCTCAGTGTAAATGAATGACCCACTGTATCAATGGTAGTGTCTTTACAGAAAAAATGTATAGTTCTATAACATATATCGAAGTATTTAGTCAATGGGAAATCCTCCCCAACCTGTTGATCACTTCTTTGAATCCATTGTTTTAATGTAAAATTTGGTACATGTCTGGTAAAGTATCGGTTCCTATCAATTCAGTTTGGTTTTATATAGCGCCTTTCACAAGTCGTCCCAAGGCACTTTACATAGGTGTTGTGATACAATCTTTAAGAAAGAATGATGCAAAAAAGGAAAAAGACAAAGAAATGAAAGAGAGCCAATTGACAACAGAGGAGAGGAACCAAGAACTCCCAAGTAGGGAGAGAAAAAAAACCTCTGGGGGGCAGCCAAGGTCACCTGGCTGCCCCCCCACTGGGCATGCTAACATTACAGAAAGTCTTATTGCACTGTAATTGACCTCTTGGCTTCAGACAGTTCTGAAGGTTGTCGGGTTCAGTTTAGCTACTTTTGCTCGGTGTGGAAAAAGATGCAAAGAATTTTGCGAGGACAGGCTGCACTCTGTCCTGTAGGTGGAGCAGCGGCATAAGGAGCTATGGGAAGCTCAGCAAAGGAAAGGGCGGGAAGAGGAGCAGGAGGAGGAGGCGCAGAGGGGGTGCGACCAGGAGCTTCGCCTGGAGCTGGACAGGATGTCCCAGCGAGGCTTTCAGGAGAAGGTATGCGTGCTCCCCCCCCCCCCCAAGGTGGTTTCCATAGATCTGTCTGCCATTGTGTATATAATGTTAACTAGCAACTTGGAGAAGTCATGCAGCAGAACTTGTGCTTGGTGTCCTCTTGGCATACTTTACTATTCTTTACCCAGAAACAAGTAAAGAGTCACTCTGAATCTCTCCTTCCTTCAGATTCACAGCCGGCCCAGATCAGCTTGGACCTGAAGAAAGCCATGGAGCAAAGGGATGATATGGGCTGTAGATTTATTTTGGTTCAGAAATGGATTGCGTCCTAAATGTTGTAATCAGAGAACCCTGAATTATTCTGTATATGGCTTTTTAAAAAAAAAAAAAAAAAAACCTGCAAAACATTTTAGTAAATTAAATTTAACTGATACGTGGCTACTTTCATATACAAGTGACTCCACAAAAACAACAAATATTGTCATAGATGTTTAATTTGAAGCCTGGTTTACAGTATACTTCAGACAAATATAGTACAGGAAGGCTAAATTTTACAACACATTTGTACAGTAAAAGGTCAAAAACAAATGTTTGAGGTTAAGGTTATAAATAGTTTTATTAAAAAATAAAAGGCAAGTTTCCCCACTACAGCCGTGAGCACTGCACGACTGACACACCTGTGGGCAGGACCCGCCACTCCCAACATAGGACGGGGGGGGGGCAGGTGAACACTTCCTGGATCTCGGGTTTCAAGTATAACACCAAGGTGTGAAACACAGAAAGATGGATTCTCTGGTCGAGGAAAACGCTACAATCGCACGGCCTTAGATGCACATAAGTTAAACCCAGCAGCTCGAACAAAACGCACAACATACGGCACGGAAGATTAATGTACAAATGAACGCCCCATCGAGTGCTCCTCTCTGTAAAGGCACCACCACGGCTGACCTGTGTGCATCCGACTGCTGGTGGATATTCTGTCAGAATAACATCCTGCTGCATAAGCAAAGTCTTTTGGAATGAGAGAGTGCTGACACTGAAAAAGCAGAAAATCAGAGGTTCACAATGTTAAAATTAATAGTTAAAATCTCCCAGTTTTACTGAGCACCTCATCTGTCAGTTGGTCCGATTTGTACAAATGGACAGAACAAGGTCTCCTTGTTCATGTTTTTATGTAAGCAGGGGATGATTAGACTGTACAGATGAGGTATTCCAGCTAATGCATGTCATCACTGGGCTATAGGTCTCCTTAAAAGTTCATCCAACCGAACCAAAAGAAAGTGACAAAAATAACATGCTGGCGTGACTGCAGCCCCCACTGTCATGTAGGGCTTGATCCCCCTGTAACTTGGAGCACTAACATTCTGATGGTTCTCTCCAGTGGCACCTTGTGCTGTTTGAGCCGTTAAAATGAGCATGACTCTTGGTAAACTGAAGGAAACCACATTAAAGCCACAACTAGCAGTGGACAACCAGACAAAGCAGAGCGGGACTAAAGAAAGGCAGCGGCATTTCCCGTCTTTGTATAGAAATGCTACTGAATATTTAATCCACAGTGGTGGTTTGCAGTTGTAGCCTGTAATGTATTAAAACAAAGTTAACACTGCATCTCTACAATTCCTGACAACACTGAACTCCACCTACCACTTCAAACCAGCGTACAACAGGATCTGGCGTTTGTTTATACTAGCTGGGAACCTTGATCTTTGTTTAAAATGGTTTTTTAAATAAAAAAATAACATGCAAATATTAATAATACTGATAGAAAACAAAGCACAAAAAAGTTAATGGCTCCATTTGTTAAATACTAAAGGGAAGGCCGACAGGCAGTGCTCAGATGCTGTTCTCTTTGGTGGTGATGGTGACCAGCTGCTTGGCGGCCTTGGCGATGTCGTAGGCGCACTGGATGACCTGCTGGGTGACCAGCTGTGTGTCGGGCAGTGTCCCCCCCTCTGGCACGGCTGCCGCTTTGCACTCACACTGCAGTCGGAAGGCGCTGGAGGTGAGCAGGCGCAGGGAGGTGCGCACCGTGTCCGAGCGCGGCCTCTGCACAGGACATAACCACACTGTCACCGGGGAGGTGCACACCGCGTCCGAGCGCAGTCTCTGCACAGGACATAACCACACTGTCACCGGGGAGGTGCGCACCGCCCTCTGCACAGGACATAACCACACCGTCACCGGGGAGGTGCGCACCGCCCTCTGCACAGGACATAACCACACCGTCACCGGGGAGGTGCGCACCGCGTCCGAGCGCAGTCTCTGCACAGGACATAACCACACTGTCACCGGGGAGGTGCACACCGCGTCCGAGCGCGGTCTCTGCACAGCACATAACCACACCGTCACCGGGGAGGTGCGCACCGCCCTCTGCACAGCACATAACCACGCCGTCACCGGGGAGGTGTGCATCGCGTCCGAGCGCGGCCTCTGCACAGGACATAACCACACCGTCACCGGGGAGGTGCGCACCGTGTCCGAGCGCGGCCTCTGCACAGGACATAACCACACTGTCACCGGGGAGGTGCACACCGCG
>JAODKN010000041.1:30518459-30544000 GCA_026774425.1 Petrocephalus zakoni | reverse complement strand
TCTTGCCTTGGTCTTGGCCGTAAGTATCAAAATATTACAAAACATTATCTGAATCAACATGCAAATATACTTCTTTCCCCTCAGTATGTGGAAATTAAATTTTCCTGCTCTGTCCCAGCTTCAGATGGGTAAAAGCAGGAACGCGGAGATACGGCAGTTACTGTCTTTAAAGTTAGCGAGGCGGATAACAGCTGGAACATGGGAAACGGCACCAATGTGGGCTTCGTCTGCTGTCATCTAATTTGGATAGAGGTTGCAACCTCAGCTCATGTTTGTTTTCAGCAGTGGGGGCTTATCTTCAGATAAGTGCAATTATGCAGTATTGCATACATCGTGATGCTTTTAAAAAATACATTGCTACGTATTTACATTACTACTTACATGTAGGCTGACAAGTTTTAAAAGCATTCAATAGATTCTTAGATGCAAATGTTATTGAGAAACTGAAAATGAGATGTCATACATGCAAAAACTATAATAAATTTACAAAGAAAAAAAATCACTCATTTCATACAAATATGTGCATGATTTTTTTCCAATAATAGCATAAATGTGTATATAGCCCCAATATACACAGGGACCAAGCGAGACACCCACCCCGATTCGTCCGGCTCCACGTCGTTGGCCGTGTTGTCGTAGTCGCTGTCCGGCACGCTGCTCTGCTTCTCCAGCCCGGAGGTCTAAGTGCACATGAGAAGAAGCGGTAACAAGCGGCGGCACGGCCCCGCGGCGAGTGTGCGGCCGGCGACAGCCCGCGGCGATGGGCCCGTTTGGCCGATTCCATGCAAAGTGCTGTGTTCTGACACAGGGGCACCTTTAAGAGAACTGTGGGGACTACGGACAGGTGCAGACTGCAGCAAAGGGAGTCTGCAGGCCCACCCGACAGAGCATTTCCCATCTCAGAACTTATTTAAACAAATCAAGATCTGAACATGGCAAACAGAATTTGATGTGGGTGACAAAAAAAATGGAACATAAGAGAAACTCTTCAAAAACTTTGCATGAAACAGGCAAAACAAAACAGCAAGACAAACATGAACTTGACATCATTATGGAAAAGCGGTTATGATTTTAAATGCCAGGGTTAGTTAGTTAAAGTTATCCGGGATCAAAAGGTTTATTTTTGTTTTTCCTTGAAAAGCGTTTGCCACTTAACACTCCTGAAATACCAAGTGCTCTGTTCATCATCAAATTGGTTGTTTTCATCCATAGCAAATGATGCCCGTTTTTCAGTGCAATTAAAACTATAATAAGGACCCGATTTCCATACTGCATGAAGCAGACAAGACCGAACGAGACAGACGATGCATTTTCCTGAAATTCACACATACTGCTCGACCACGTCACTGCGATACATACAGCTGGACACATGCAAAACACTCAGCTCCCACCCAAAGCCCTCTTCAGCTCTTACAAACGTATACCAAGCAAAGCAACACCTTGAAGTGATTCCAAAACACTGACCCATTTTATATAGCACCAATTAAGAGAGCCTGCGATTCAGTTACAATTCATGTCCATCAGTCCAGTAGCAGAAGTTTTGATTACTATGGAGTCAAAGTTTTGAAGCAGTTTTGCTAAAATTCAATAGCAATTCCAAGACAAAATAGCAGACTCCTTTGTGCTGAATGCTAAAGCAAGGCTCACAGTGCTAAGGCTCCTGCCCAGAGAGACAGAGACAGGGAGAGTCCTCGCCACACATACATACCCATCCACCAGGCTCAAATGCCCACACACTCCTCTTCTCATCTGCGGGCCTAGCAGTCACCACCGCCGCACATACCAAACACAGGCTGGGCAGCGTGCTGGGCCCCGGGTAAGCCCACCAGCACGCTGCTCTAGGGCGCTCCGTCAACATGCTGAGCATATCCCAACTCACAGCCAGCAGCGTGGCACAGCCAGTGAAGCCAGCGCGCTGACGGGAGTCTGTCTGGTGACCCCCGGCCAAAGTGTTTACACCATTTGGATAGTGCAAACAAATCAAAAGAAAGGGAGAAAAAACCCAATATATATGTAGAATACATACATCATACATTTCCATGCAAAAATATGTAAACAAAAGGGTGATCAAGAAAGCCTTGTTACCTCAAATTAAATGTAAAAACAGAACAACAGCTTGGGAAATGTGTTCTAAAGGCTCAGAACCTTGTGACAGACACATGCAGATTTCATAAAATTCAAATTTCAACCCTGCATGGAGAACCATCAATATCTTTACGGACTGTAGGCAGCTAAATGTCAGCATGTATTATAGGTAGTGGGCAAAACAGTGTAGGTCATACATAAAGTACAGTCCTTTGCCATTTTTGTCCACTACCTGTGTTCATGACAAACAAGCTTCAAAATAAAAGTCCCAGAACTTGCATTTAATCTGCTCCCATTCAACGCGTGTAAAACCACATTTCAGAAACGGACTGAACCATTTTTGTTTTTTGGTTACCAAACGCCCAATTCAAGGACAGCCTCACCAGAGATGTTACACTTTGGATACTTGATAGCACAATGAGTGTTAGGCCTTCTGTTGGCAAGGTAAGTCAGGAAGCCCCCAGACTGTGCCATGATGCAGGGGTGTGCATGATGGGTGAGAAGAAGTGATGAGAGATGCTCATGCAGAAGATAGGAAACAAGAACAGGGAATGATGAAGAAATGGTGCAGCTTCCTGTGAGGAACAGGCCAGTTGAGGAGGTACTTAACCCTTTGTGTGCTCTCGTCCCGTGACCAGGAGAGGGTGGAGGGAAACGAGGGGAGGGATGAGGAGGTGAGAAAAGCACCCCTCCCGATCTGGAAAGTGGTTCAAACCAAAATGTATGAAAAATGATAACTGGGGTGATGCCCCCTGAGCATTAAAGCAGGATCCCTGGGTAGCAGGGAACACCATACATAACCTAAGTAACATGGTATACACACATAACACAAACAGAAAAACACACTGCAGGAAAGTAATGAAATGTATAAGGAGATAGGAGAAATGAGGCTTGAGCCCACTGCAGGTGGCATTACTGTGTGCATTTAATCACCACTCAGTGTTATCCAATGAGGATTGATAAAGTAACCGATAAGGGGGTTATTCCAGAGAAAGCCACACCCAACGTGGCAGCAAAAGCCTCATTCTACCTATAGTGCCATCTGAGAATAATTACTCTACACAGAGGCTAAAATGCACCGGGGGAGTGAGAAACATCTGAAAATTAAAATATACACAAATGATGTCATGCATTCGTAATGGGGGGAGGGGGGAGAAATAAAAGCACCGAAGCAGTGGAAATGCTTGTAAAGACATTTAATACCATTTACAGACTGTGCACATACCCTCACAATCCCTCAGATTAAGTCACACTCAGTTACATTAGGATCAGACTCCTATCATTTCAATATTTAAGATGGCAAATTAAATGAAGCCCAGTCAAATTAAAGTTTCAAAAAAAAAAAAACAAAAAAAAAAGTGCGACTGACAAAGGTGGTCATGGTGATAGTGGAGATGCGCGGGGGGTTTGGGATGGGCAGAGAACCCCACCCCATTGTGCTCCGGAGGGCTTATGGGATGGGACCATCTGTGTGACGCACCCCTCTGAGCACTGGCTGCGTCTCCAGGCACTACACAGCCGGCCCACAATGCTCAGCGTTTAGTAATCAACAAGAGCTTCGAGGGCAACGGAAAAGACCGGAAAGAGAGAGAGAGAAAGAGAGAGAGAGGGCGAGAGAGCTGCGGACAGGGAAGAAAGCAAGACAGAGGAGCAACACCATAGAAAGAGAACAGAGAAGGCATCTGGCAGGTCTTACTTACATGGTGCGGGAGGGGCTGCGGAGCGGAAACACTCTCTTCTGGGTAGGGGGCTTCTCCCTTGGGGAGATAGGGCTTCAGGCCCGAGCCGGTCTCATACATAGACATGGGCCGGCTGCCGCGCACGGTCGGGCAGCGTTTCGGGCCCGCGGGGCTGGCGGGCTCAGGCAGCTCAGAACCACCGGGGGGGCCCTGATACGCATTGGCCGTGACCTGCCGCCTTAGAGACGTGTTCTCGCTTTGCAGTGACTGAAGCTGGAAGAGACGTTTGGCAAGACGTGGCTAAGAGGCGCTGTCGCAGTGAGCCCCCCCCCCCAGCTCTTAGAAGCAGATGATAAGAAGAAAAATTGTGGCTGATAAACTATTTCAAGAATACAACTGTGTACCCCCCACCCCCACAACATTCAACTATATGGAGTGGCATACAGCCCCCACGCAGAAAGCTAGAGTTGGATGTACCGCACTGACCCCCCAGTTCTCATTGTGCGGAGCATGAAAACGAAAACCGAACGCAGTCGACCAAAGCAAGCAGAGAGCAGCAAGCGAGCCTGGGGGGCTCCAGGAGCAGCAGCCGGCGGGCACGAGAGGGGGACACTGTGGCAGGGGGCCCCAGGGAGCAGTGTGGGCAAGCCCCCAGGAGCCCGCGCTGGGGGGCCCCCATTTCAGAGAGGCACAGCCAGCCAGGGCAAGGCCCGGTACAGCTCATGGGACATCTTTGGAGAGGTGAGCTGGGATGGGGTGACAACCATCTGGGCCAGTATGTTACCCCCCCAAGAGGAGCCCGGGGCTCTGGGTGTGACGACTCGGTGCCACAGAGCGCCTCCTTCCTGCCACCCTTCTCACAGAGTCAGCATAAACATTACGTCTGTGGTTTGAAACCCTTTTCACTGATAAATGCTTGTTAATGCAGAAAAGATTAAGACAACATGAACTCTGCAAAGAAATAACACTGATAATCTATTATCAAGATTAAAACACATCACAAAAATAAATCTTACAAAAACTCCTTCAAAGCCTACTGTTGGCAGCAGTTTCAGTTCCCCCTCTGCTTTTGACTGGGAACAGCATCCTCCATCTCATCCCAGTCCAGTCTGGTCTGGTCTATTCCTTGAACAGGCGAGTCTCGCATGCATTACGGCTCTGCGGACAGTCCCATGGTGCTCCGGTACGTGCCCTGCTTTCACTGTTTGCCTGACCTCACCGAATGCCCGTCACGGGATGAATATAGGCCTCTCTTCTCGCTTTGATGCTAAACACGAACAACGCCGCTCGTGGGGAATTCCTAAGCCATCCATTACACAATAATCATTGAAAACAATGCAGTTCTCTCATCTGTGCGACATAAAAAAAGAAAAAGGAATTCAAGTACGCAAAACATTTCAGTAACATGGTGGCAGCTCTGCAGTGTCTCTGCAGCCCAGTAAACTCTCACACTCTCCAGTCTATTTCCAGAATGTACCCCAAAATCAAGAGAAAAGGAAATGGTGGTTATTAACAACCTCCCATATTTAAGTCAAGACCTCAGCCTAGGAGAAAAAAATATGACACAAACAAACATAACATAAAAAAAAAAAAAAAAAAAATGAAGTGCTTGGACATCAAGTGAGTTATGTGACGCTGTGCTCTAAAAACACTTGGACTTACATACTCAAGAAATTTTAGTGCAATACCCTTTAACAATTTAAAAATATCTAGAATACAAAAAGTAAAAAAAAAAATAATAATAATACACAACCACAGTAAGAAACCTATGCAATTCAGCCAAACTGGGGTACATGGTGGCCAGTGGTCAACAGATTACTGCCACATCCCATTAGAAGAATGAACACAGTAAAAGTATTCAAACTAGATTTTGGCAAGCCATGCGGGGCCCTGGGGGAGGGGCTCCACTGTGCGTGTGCTAGACTCTCGCCAAGCTGGAAACATTTTGTTTTTGGTAGGTACAGACAGACTTTTTAAAGGATCCTTCGCCTAACAGTTATGCCTCCTATATCTCAAGCATAAACCCAGGTACTGGGAAGATGGGGCTAAAGCTATCCCCAGTACACACACCACGTCCCAAACCCCAGGGCCCTCCCCCCGGGTGTGTGGCCTGTGCTTTGCAGCTATGTGTCCCTGCCGGTGTCGGTCTGCGTGGCCCGCTGCTGCCTCCCTGCCGGTACCTTTTTCTGCATGAGTCGCAGCTCCTCGCTCAGGTTGGTGTTCACCTTCATCAGCTGCTTAATCTTGGCCTCTGAGGCTGACAGGGCATTCTTCACCTCCAGGAACTCCTGCACCGTGATGGGCCCGTCCGACAGGTCCGAGTCCACGCTCTGTGAAGCCCGAGTCGTCCTGCCGTGAGCCTCCTCTGACAGCCTCGAAAGGTCTGTCCCATGCCTAATGTAACAGCCTGCATGCCGACCCCAGCGAGGGGAGGGATACCTTGGTCCGGTTGCCTTTCCCGGAAGGAGCGTCCGGATCCGTGTCCTCATCCGACGCCACGCTGTCATAGTCTGGCTGGTCGTTGTCCTGACCTTCGCTTCCATGCCTGCTGCTCACGTTCTTCAAAATGAGCTCCACATTCTCTACAGGGGCCAAAGGACCATCACCAAGAGCTCTGGCAAAAAGGGAGACACCCCCTGTGGCACTCCCCCCCCACACCTTTGGGACAGGTGACGGAGCTCCCCTGCTGCCGGCGTTTGGCATCGCTCAGGATGTCGATGACAAGCGTCGCAAACTCGTGCGCGTTGAACCTGGCGAGTTTCTGTCGTCCCTGGGGAAACAAGGCGACCAAACTAATGATCCAGTCTCATGGCAAGGCACTGCATACACAGAACATCGTCATCTGGGTGGGGGGGGGGAGTGTCGGGGAACTTGCCTGATTTCTTGTTGACGAGTACTCTGGGTTCACAGGAAGGAAGGGTACCACTGTTGTTTCCGTCACCAGGGTACTATGATTCTGAGTGGCCAGCCATACTATATACAACAAAAACAAATGTACACATCACCACCCATCTGACAGGCAATATCACATATATTGATTTTACACTTCATTCCCACCCTAGGAGCACTTGTAAATTACAGCGTTGGGCTTTAATGACCTGGCTGTCCTTTTAATCACCAACCCTGAAAGAGGAGGGTGCAGTTACTCTTCTCCACACCTCAGGCCCTCCCCTTCACACTCACCGGCGTCTGTCTCCCTCCTGTCCACCTCGTCGTACACGTCCATCGCCAGCTCTTCAAACAGGTGATTGCTGAGCTGCAATTAGTTCAACACGGAGTGCCGGTGAGGGGTTTGCTGCAGAATAAAACTAAATTGTGTGGCAATTTCGTCTATGAGATGAACATCATGTCAGCCAGGGCTCTTCAAATCTAGCCCTCGATTCCAAATCCAGGCCTTGTTTTAGTTCTTCCAGGTAGTTTGTGTAATAATGACTGATTCTGTGTGAGGCTTCACACCTGGCTGAGAGGTAAAGGAAAGCTGGAAAATCAGCAGGGCTCTGCCCTTGAGGACCGTGATTTGAATAGCTCTGCTAGACTACTGTTAACAGTTTCCCATGCTGTTACGGAGAGGTTACAGACTGCACACTTTCCAAACTGCCACCTTCCCCCAATGCAATGTTCATCTCACAGAAAAGAAATCAAAACACGAGAATTAAGATTCACTTACAGACTGGAGCTTTTTTTTTGCAGCTTTTGCCAATTCTGATAAATCCTGACTGCTAAAGATGGAAAGAGGTAGAGAGTGAAAATGGCAAGAAACAGCAAGAAACACCCAGTGAAACTCCCAGCGAATACTTACACATTTCTTATCCGTCCAAAGAATGCAACAGAAAGAAACACTGTATTTTACAAAGATGGCACAATAGTGTTCAAATATCTGTGTGCTAAAAGCTTAGTCACATCAAAAGAAACATGACCTGTTGCTACAGGTTACACAATAACTTTTTTAGCATCCAGAACAGCAAATCCCTCGACATGCAGTAATCTTCTAAAAATTTCCTTTCAGAAAGGTTCAGGACCCGTCCTGTGATCAGGGCTGACTCTGTCGACTCGAGCGAGAGAGCAGTCACCCTGAACACACTCCCCCAGTGACACTACGCCCCGTGTCTTACCTGTCGGCCATCTGGGGTATTATGAAGTGCTGTCCATTTTTGTGATCTGAAAGAAGGGGAGGGTGAAACACAGGTCAGCCCACGCGGGAGCCGAGCGTTTCACCGGGCAACCGCCTCCTCACTCACCTGGTTTCCTCCCACACAGGTAAAAGGCCAACCTGTCTGTAAGCTCATACTGAATCTCCACCAGCCTGTCAGCCAGGTCGTGGTGCCCTGCTTGTCTGAAATGAAACAATTAAGAAACATTATGTCTTTCACAAACGACCAGCATCCCAGATAAAAAGGAAGCATTTCAGCATGCTGTCCACCCGATCAGACAGCACATACCTTGCATAGTCGATTGGCGTTTTGCCGTTGCTGTCGGGAGCCCCTGGGTCAGCGCCATAGACTGTGAGCAGCTCTACCTGGGAGACTTGGCCGGCCTTGGCGGCCACGTGCAGTGGAGTGTTCCCTTTCTCCTGGGGGCGGGGAGGAGCAGGGAGCCATGAGCTTCCGCATCACATCTGTAGCACCTGATTCAGCTACAGCTTGGCCCACAGACACAGCTGCTAAAGGGGACCTGAATGTGCAACTTTTCGGCTGTAACCTCAGCTATCGTGGCGGGCTACCTGACATGAAGTTTTGAAACCAAAACTGACTATTTCTCATAAACCCCATCCTTTTGGTCCTTTATCGCATCAGCACTTTCAATAGACCGCTCTTTGAAGATAATCATTTAAGTTTATTGTATGGACTAAAAACTGAACTCTGGCTTTGATTCAATATTTTTGAGACATTTCCACTTGTTTTTCAGCATTCAGAACCAATTCAATAGGCTGAAAAATCAGCCTAGACCAGGGGTGGGCAATCTTATCCGGAAAGGGCCGGTGTGTATGCGGGTTTTCGGGATGACCCTGAGGTCAGCTGTTCAAACACAGGTGTGAGAATTCTTCAGCCAATCAGTCTTCTAATTAGTGATCAAATTAGGGAGTTGCAACGAAAACCTGCACACACACCGGCCGGATAAGATTGCCCACCCCTGGCCTAGACAGTGCAAGCTAGGACTGTAAGCATCATCAACACAATTTATTGACCCAAGCCAACATGCAGAGCACAGGAAAAAGCATTTAACTGAAAAGGAAGACTAAATTACCAGAAACCATACAGCACCGCTACTAAACACATTCTATATATTTTATAGATTTATGTCTACTCTTTTTGGGAAGCATTACTCAGGGATATTGCATTTTGCTGTACTTGCTCTGTACAATGACAATAAAGTCATTCAATTCTATTCTGTTCTTTAGTCTCGGTGCTGAAACATGAAATTCTGCCTTAAAGGTCATCGACATAGCTGTCTGTTTCCTCAGGAACAGGTTTGAGTCAGCACCAGTTATCCTTTGAGCTGACCAGCCCACTAGTGGAGCCGCTTTGCACCAGGGCTGTTATAATTGAGTTTTTTACCCACTTGTCACCTTATAACCAGAAGATACAGAGCTGTGATGCTAAGCATTTTTTTTTTTTTGATAGACCAGCACTTGTCTGCTTGTGATTTCTGCAATGCTCTTACCGGGTGGAAGAAATTGGCCTGGGCTCCCAGGGACAGTAACCTCAGACACGTCTCCAGATTACCAGTTCGCACGCTCGAGTGTAATTGCTGCAGACGACATCGTAAACAGGCATTTTACCTTCAGCTCAAATTCCAGGCTTAGGAACCTGACAGGCTTCTCAAGTAGAAAAAGAGTTGGTCATGAATCCAGCCTTAAATTTAGACAGTAGACACACTACAGGTCATGGCAAAAACCTGGATCAGCAATGATATTTGGGAGAAAATGATATGCAGAAGAATTTGAGGCTTTTTGCTTAAAAGGACTCAAGTAACAGGGAAAGGAAGAGTGTCAAGGAGATGAAACCTCAAAGAAGCTGCAGTGCCCCCCCTCCCCCACCTTGCTGAGGTCCTTGGCCGTAAAGCTGTCGTCATCGCGGCATGGCATGCGATGGACAAACGCGAGCATTTGGTATTTGGCTTTTATAAACTCCGTCTTGTTTGGGCTGTGGGCAGACAGAAAAGAGGAAGGTGACAAGGCCGCTATGAAGACAGATTCCGCTCTTTTAACATCTTCCCTTTCTCTGCCACACCAATTGGGGCGAACTGCGAGGCCCAGCGGAGGGGTGGGGGACGTACTGCACTTTGTCCTGAGGGTTGGCCTTCCGCTTCCCGCTCATGATGGAAGCTGGGTCCAGCAAAGAGTGCTCCCATATCGAATTTGCCCCATTGTTGTATAACATCTGAACCATCTGGGAGTGGAGGAGAAGAAAAGAAAGAAAAAGAAAAAATCTTCCTTAAGATGAGCTGGAAGACGTACACTGGCCATTCCAACCTCACAGGCGGACAGGAATGTTTGCAATTATAAAACCATCAGCAGGAACATCTGCAGCAATATCACATTACTGCACTATCCTTTATGAACTCCAGATTAAATAAACAAGCCCATTACACTGTGCCACAAACTGCAATCTCTCTGAAAACCATCCGCAGGAAAGCTTCAGTCTTCAATATACAATCAAGAGTAAGCTACACATAACAGACTACAGACATCCCCAAGAAAGTTTTACTGTAATGAGGGTTTGTGAGGGACTGAGTGAAGGTACCGACTGCCCAGAGGTAGAAGCAGTGCCTGTGTATCTGTTAGACACGGGGGGAGCGCAGGTCAGAAGCTCACCTGCAGCTGGGTGGGCGGCCATGGCGTGTGCGTCAGGTGGCGAACCTGCGAGCTGTGACGGCCCAGGCTGCGGTGGACGCTGCAGCACTGGTCACATATCAGCACGCCCCGGTTCACGGAGGCCCAGCGAGGTTCTGTGCGAGGGCAAAAGGTACAGCAGACGTTTAGTATGTGTTATCAGCACTGCACAGGGCTTTCCTAGTGCAAAGCCAGTACATTACTCTCAGCTTAGAGGTCAACTAGAGAGATCCCAGCCCCTGGCTTTGATCCCCACTACAACATCAAACTAGAATTAGATAAAGCAACAGTGAAACTGGACCAAAACTACACTTAAATTCTTCCTTGCATTATCCATGACTAGATATGACTAGCTTTGATCTGACTTTTCTTTCTGTTGAAGTGTTCTTTAAGTCAGAGGCATGGTAGGTAATTTCCTTTAGCAATCACTGCAAAATAAAACCACTCACGCTGGCTGGCTCACTCTCAAGCCAAGTCAATAACACAGAGTCCACAATAATATCCTGTACAATCAATATTCTTGGAAAGATTTTTAGGAAATCCCTGAAATACATTTGTAGTGTGTCAGTGCCCAACTGACTCCAGTTACTGAACAACAAAATTATATTCGGGCTGGGAAATTCTAGTCATTTTGTGAGATCTCGCTTTTGCATTACTATTGATAACGGCACCGTGTCTACTAAGTACAAAAGGTAGAATAAATCAGAAGTGCACCGATCCGATATTCTTATTACACAGATCGGGTTATCAGCCTTATCAGACTGATCCATGTTCAATACTTACTTATTTAGTTTTCGGCAGTCTGTAAAAAGATAGCTCCTGTTTTTTGTTAAATTGATTTGTACAATCGCACAGCAATCGCATGGCAGCCCTTTCCCATTTTAGATGTATTTTTTGAGGCCAGACAACTTGCTACAGCTTGGGATGCATGAGGGGCTACTATCGCAACAAAGTGATATACAACTGAACTGCAAATGCCTCAAAAATGCTTAAAACAAGATGTACAAAACAAGGCGGAACAGTATGTGTGTTTCTAGTAGCCTAATTTTAGTTCAGTTTTTTTGCATACCTATTTTTCATTTGTATTTACTGGTTAAAAACGGAATGAGATCGTTGGTCGTAGTGTGATAGCCAATCAATGTGACGTGCACATACGAACAACCAAATATGAATTAAAATCGCACATAAACGAATGTGGAAAATCAGGAGGTATTGCTTGCTTTTGTTGAAAGATTAGTCGACAGACTTTCAAATATAAATCTAACCTTACTGTGGTGTCAGAGTCAAGCTTTATACCAGAACTGGAATACTTCCCTGGTATTCGCTCTTTAAGTAGTATATAGATTACAGATCTGCGAATCAATACTTAAATATAGATTCTTTTGATCTGAATGTGTTCATTTTAAGACTTCATTCGAATGTTAAAATATCAATTTTTCTGGTAATTTAAATGTTCATATTATAGGGAGCAGGACATGAACGACTACTGGGTAGGGCAGTCCACAAGAATTCTTTTCATCAACTATATTATTCTACCTTTTGAACTCAGAATGGACAGTGTAATTATTAATCAACGTATAAAATTACATTATTCAAAAATGTAATGGTATGCATTGTTTTAAGCAATAACCTGTGGAAAACATTTTTAAGATCTCATAAAAGTACAGTTTTTCCCATTAATTTATCTCCGCCCAGGTCCCCTCAAGGGCTCATAAGAAATATGTACAAAAAATACAAGACAAATCATATTTTCAGGGATCAATACAGCAAACAATATTTTATTTCTCAGTATGGAACAGTCTGCACATTGCAACAGACAAGCTTTTAAAACTAATTATTAGCCTAGTCCAGTTCATCTAAAAAATTGACAGTGCAGCTTTATTTTTGATCTCAAGTTTTGGTTATAGCCTATGAAGCCCACTCCCTTCCCATAACTGAATGGAGCTGCAAATAAGGAATTTGTAGCTTGGCTAAGAAGGCAGTCAGCAATTGGCTCATCTTGAATGGGAATTAACATTGGCAAGTGCTTGTCCTTTTTTGACCTTCCACATAAAGAGGGAAGTAGGCCTGTCGTTAGGGCTGCAACTAACGATTATTTTGCTAATTTGATTAATCAATGAATCGGGTAAAACAATTTAAAATTCCACCCTTTTATTCAGAAATAAAGCATGATCTAAATTGACAACACAAAAAAGTGCACAAATAAAAATGCAAATCAAAAAACCTGGTAAAATTTGTTTCAACATTAAGACTTGTTTTCTATATTCACAGTAATACACAAAAACGATCTTGTATGGCACTATCACAACTCTCAGACGCAGTTACTTTCATCCCTGTCTAAACACAATTAATCGTACCTAACTCACATGGCGAAAGATGGGACTATCTGAGCAGGCAAGTATGCACCCTTGGCTACCTAACATGGCATTTCGTCGATGAAATAAGAACAGGGCAAACAGAAAATGGATTGGGGAATAGGTTTCGTTTTGGCAGACGGGGTGCGTGCGTGCGTATGTGGGTGATCGTGTATGTGTGATCGTGTGCATGTGTATGGGCGATTGTGTGAGCCGGTGCGCATGTATGTGCGACCGTGCATGTCCGATAGTGTGTGCGGGTGCGCGTGTATGTGCGATCGTGTGAGCCGGTGCGTATGTATGTGTGACTGTTTGAGCATATGTATGCGCACTCGCCGCTCCTGACGGGCTACTCAGTTGCAGTACAGTGTCTTCACTCTGACCTTATGTCAAAGTAAAGTTTATTTATATATGCAACATATTTACATACAGCTTACTGACTAAGTGCTATATAAAAACATTAAACTGAAATAAGACTCAAATACACACTCACGCATCATGAGTGAAGCGTTCCTACACTTTTGACGACTTTGTTCAAACCGTTTTCTCCGCCTCTGACATGTTTCATTTGTTTATCTGGAAAATACCGCCTCCGTTCTTCCTCCACCACGCCTTTGGCTACGCTCCGTTCAGCTCCATCAGCAGGTGAAGTTAATTTCTCCGTGACATAGTGAGTTATGCACTAATAGCACAAATCGATTATAAAATTCGTTGCCAACTCTTTTAGTAATCAATTTTTATCGATTTAATCGATTTGTTGTTGCAGCCCTGTCACGGCATAAATTTTGCTGGACGATAAATTGTCCCAGGAATTATTGCGATAAACAATAATATTGTAGTTGTGAGAGCATTTTCAACTGATGTAATGATAATGGCATATTAATGCAAGCACACCCTTTCAACCATCAATAAACTTTAATTTGTAAAGAACATTTAACACTGGGACTGGAAGACATTCTTAATATCTAAAATAAAACAACCAAAAACAAATAAAATGGATTATGAAGTCTCTATAAACAAAATAGCCCGTAAAATATTAAACATTAGGCTCAGACAGGGAAAACAGGCAAAACTGCTAGTTCAAAGTTAAAGAGTCAAAGTGCTAACAAAACACTCCATATGAATAGAGATGGGTATTGTTAAGACTTTAACGGTACTACTACTCTTTCCGGTGCTGCTTATAGGTCCGGTACTTTAACGGTATTGTTATCGGTACGTTTTGAAGAATAAATCAAATTAACAATATAATTAATAGATTTTTTTAACAAATCACTTATTCAACAAATTTGCATTATTATTTAACAAATTTACATTAAGTGTGAAATGCAAAATTACACAAAAAATACAGCAATGTTTTAAACATTTCTGATAATGGAAATGTAAAACAAATGATTTTAATGCAAAGCCTTTAATGCCTTTACACGCAAAACACCTGTTGCACTTTTGGCAACACGCGCTGTCCACATTGATTCTAGTGAAGCGCTACCACACTCCCAATCTCCTACCTCTCCGCCATCATCACTAGTTGTGGCTCGGCAGTCCCCGCCCGATCTGCGTGCGCATGCGCATATTTTACGGTACCGCAGATCTGTATAGCAATGCGTTGAGATTTCTGCCCTATTTGTGAACGCAGGAACAAACTTTTCATGCAATATCGTCGACACAGTTAGCTGACAGATAACTCCCATGCGAGAGGAGTTATAATATTACTAAAATCATCATAATAAAATAAAAACGTACACAATCGTTTTTGTTAGTTTTCTTTCTAACGACTTCTCAGTCCACAACGTGTGCATTTATTTAAGTGTTTTACAATATCACATAAAATAAAAAGCTGCTTATCTGCCTGGCAGGCAGGCTGTTCTTGTCATACATTTCAATGTCTACTAACAAATATTAAGTATCATGTGATTGTAAAATATAAAAGCAGACGTACACAATGTATTAACTCTCGTCGATCAGGCAGGGTCCAGCGGATGCCACACAGCCATAAGAAGAACGGAGCCTTGCGCATGAGCCCGCAGATCAGGCAGCGACGCCAGCGTCTGTGTGCGCATATGAGAGTTTCTCCGTGCATCGCGCACGCGAGAGAGCGCTCTAGATTAACGTTTTAATCAGTAACGGAGCTGATCAGATAAACAGAGTGATCGTCTATATACAAACAATTATTAATTTCTCTAGTACCGAAAGCAATACCGTTAACATCAAAGCTTATCGATACTCCGGTCTTTAAAAATTTAGCCCCGGGGCCCATCCCTACATGTGAATAAAAGCAGGTGTGGGCGTAAGCAAAAGTCCGTACCGAAAAGCTGGCGTCCGGCCAAATGTTTCACGTCATCAGAAGCCCTGGTGATTACTGCGCATGCGCCATAAGATCGCAAGGAGATGGAAATCTGTGATGTGTCGTTCGCGAACTAGACGGCTCTTTGAGCAAACTCTTTATAGTGAACGGGGTGAGTCAGCTCCTGTTCAAAAGCAGTTTTATTAATGTTTATAGAATTGTCCAGATTTTTGAGCTGCCTAAACATTAAGGACGACAGTGGCCGGAACACGTTGTCTTCCGAAAAAGCCCGCCCACGAGACAGAGTTATTTTTAACAAGCTCAAATCAAGTCACGCTATTCAGCATCAGGTTAAACGAAGAGCCGTTTAGGAGCCGAAAGAGCCGGCTCTTCTTGGTGAGCTGAGCCAAATGAGCTGGTTCATTAAAAAGAGCTGATATTCCCATTTGGAAGAGAGACACGAAGAAAACAAGCATGCAAATGAATATTATCGCAGCCAGAAAAATTATTGACCTCATTTTAATTATCGTGCACCTAATTGATTTATCGTTTATTGCGACAGGCCTACAGGGAAGCTCAATATCCTGACCAAGAAGTTCCACTTTAAGGACTGATATCCTGGCTGCTGAGTGGAAGACAGAAGTTAATACCAACATTTGAATTTCCCCCTTACAAAAATGGCCAACACTTTATTACTGCAATGGGCAATGCTTATGAAACACTGCACTATAGCAGTTTTTTTTATTAATTATTTTAACATTGAATCAAAAAAGTAGGCTCTGAAAGCCAAATCCTTCTGTTACCTTGCTTTGTATGTAGCCTAAGCCTACTTCCCTGATAAAGGCAGTGATTGCAGGTTAGTCACTGTCAGATACCAACACCAGGATACTTGCCTGATATTGCTGATTACCGATAACATCATCATATCCCCCAGTACTAGGGCTGAACGATTTTAAGAAAATATCGAATTGCGATTTCTGACAGATATTGCGATTAGCAATTTTTTTTTAACTCAGTATTCACTATATGTGTATAAAAGAAATGTAATGGAGCACAACCGTACACTGAAATGTGAACTGCCCTATACATTAATCCAAAGATAACAATGGAAATATATGAATTGAATCCAAAATATATCTAACAAAAATGATGAATTATAAAAATGTACTAATAAACCATAAAACAAATTCTCTAGAAACCCAAACATGGTAAAGTGATTGTATTTTTACATGCACATTTTAAGTGCTGCATTTATAAACAGCAGTCGACCACTTTTTTACCCTTAGTAAAGTGCTCTCGGAAAGTCCCATGTACACAAGGGTCAAATTAACAGAACAATGACGCATAAAACTACCATCACAAAAGCAGAGACTATGTTATTTTATTTAAATTAATAAAATTAAAAATTCCAGTAATAAAAACATAAGGGATCTTGTGGCAAATACTGCTTGGACCTCTAATAATAGGACCTTTCTGTAAACAATCTCTGACCATTCAGTAGTTAGGTAATTCATTTATGGCTCAGAAGCGGGACCAATATTTTCTTGCACAGTGAATGTAACATTTTCCTTGGGTTTCGCGTGTGTTTGTGGGCGTATATGCAGTCACTTTGGGCCACTTCTGATTGGTGAGCATGATTGGCATGTGAGGAGCACGGCACTTTTAATTGGTGAGACTGTCACACAAGGAGGGTGGAATGAATTTGCAAAACTATTCTTACAACAGTTTTAAACCCTGGGTTAGACGTGCTGTATAAGCTGCATATTCTAAATCGCAGCCTTCGCGATTTGCTAATTGCATCGTTTAAAAATTGCGATTTCGATTTGAAATCAATAAATCATTCAGCCCTATCTAGTACTAGTTATATTAGTATATTCCATAATATTTTAGTTAGATATAATTTTTGTCTAGATTTCGTAGCACAGGTTCCATATCTTGGTTCACTCAGAAGCACAAAAAAATACAAAAAAAACAAAAAGAGCAAAATCTCAGCATAAACACTTACATAAAACTATTACAAAAAAACACTGCTTCTTGCTTTCAGTCTCCCACAGTATAATATACTGTGCAATATGTGTATTAATGTGTGCAAACCATATGACTGAACAATCCAAAACAAACATTATACATACCTGTACAAGGAGAAATGGGTCTAAAGTTGATTCTGTAGTTTAATAGTCAGAAATGTTACTGAATGCAAATGCTTGCGGCAGCAGGCCTTCTTCCGCAAAACATTGCAATATATAGTCAGGATTGAAGCAAATGGACCTTCAGACCCTGATCTACTGCACTTCCTGACAGTGCTCTCAACACTCACAAGAAATATTCACAACCCATCTGTCTGCCACTTCTCTCTTCACACTAGGACGTGAAGCTAGGCCAGCCACATAGCTGTTAAAAGTTTGAGACACACACAACAGCACAAACACTTCAAGTGTATAACAAGTTCTTGCACCACCAAAACTCTAAAACGGGCATCCATTAAATTTCAAGTTCAAAATTCCAAGTTTTTCCAGCACTAAACAATATAGGTGGGAAGCATAACCTCATCTCCTTCTTTGGGAGGCTTTCACAGCACAATACAATCGAGCTTATTCACAAGGCTCTCTCTCTTTCGAGGCAATGAACACAAATTGCATGCAAGACTTGGGACCATCCCTGCTTGTAACGGTGATGTCACACACTATGAACATACCGCCAGAGCTCCCATTTGTGCAGGGCGGGACGTAGCTGTTCAGATTACAGCACAGATGATCAGGGTTCACAGAGCTGGCAGCTGACGATTCCAGCAAGCACAGGGCCTAGGCTGATCACAAAAGCTAAATGGCGAGAGCTCATTAATGGATTTTCGGATTGAAAAGCTAACCAGGGAAAGTTTGTAAAAGTGTATAGGATTTTTTTTTTTTTTGGAAAGTTTCCAGGGTTGGCCTGGGACTTTTGAGTACACAGGTTTATGAAGTACTCACTATAGGATATTTCCAGACAGCAAAATGGGAGAGGGCTTTTTAAACAGAAAAGTTAACTGGAGATGAACTGTATTAGGAACTTCACACGCGACTATACCATGGGATTCCCAAAGGCCATCAGGCTGCTTCAGCCTCACACCACTATTTAAATCAGAAAAACAAACCAAAAGAACAGATGGGCAACCCACAAACCCATATTCACGTCTTCATTTAGCAGACATAAATGCATGCATACGGCAAGATATTTTAAAAATACCCTAAACAAATGCATCAAGTACATAAAAGGAAAAATTTGTGTACACAAAAATTGTGTCAAGTCATTCTTCAGGTCGAACTGTTATGCAAACAGTGCGCTGTAAATATATATGGGTTTCATTTTAAAACAGTCCAAATTTATGCTGCCATCCATGGGCAGCACTGGTTTGGAAGTGTGGAAACCGCCACCTGCAAAAGGCCACAAAGCAGCCAGCGTTCGCTTTCCATTACAGAGTCAGCAGCAGCAGCTGTAGCAGCCTGTCACCTGCCCAGCAGGTCTGAGACTCTTCCTTCCTGCTTGCGCGAGAGCTACAGAAAAAGGAGAACCTCCCCCCCGCAGGCTTCTTCCTGTATGTTGCACCCCAGCTGCTCAGAGCAAGACAGCTGCATGGACGAAGCGAGGCCACAGAGGAAGGCCAGAACCCCTAACTACATACTACATTTCTGCTTTGTGCTTGAGGGAGAATGATAGGGAAGCATTTGTATGCTACTGATCTAACCTTCTCCCAAATGCCCTTGTTCTTCCTACCGCAAATCGATCACTAACGGTTTCAGTGGTTTGCTGACCTATTACTGTGCTGCATAATGAACCTCACATAAAAGCAGTAATCCGGAACTACTGAAGACCGATATCGGAAAGCAGTACCTATTTAAATAGCTTCTACATGTGAATAAGTAATGCTATACATGCTACAATACAAAAAACACCACTACTTCCTGGATTGCAAAGTACCTGTATAACGACGTGCGTGACAAATAAAGAATCTTGAAAGTGTCGCACGCTCAAAGATAAAACTCTGAGGATTAGCATGACCTGCCATCATCACAGCACTACACATGGATAACATGTTCTCTCTCTCTGGATTGTACCTGGATCAAGAAACCCATCTTCAGTTGCTGTCTTTTTTTGGCCCTGAATCAGGACATCCTCGGCTTTTTCAGACAGGCCAGACAGGGCACACAGTATGGTTTGAGTCCACTGCCATTACAGTCTGCACATCACCTGTGACATAGCACAATACTGGCACAGCCAGGCTCTCTTGTCTTGTCTTTCATTTCATTTCCCCTTTTTATTTACAGCTCACAGTCCACTATGAACCACTATGCAAGCTTGGTACATCACCAGCACTGCAAGAAAAATGTGTAGAAGGTGCAGAGACTGAGGAGACCACAGGAAGAAACTGATCCAATACCATTGTCTGTCAAACTCCTGCAGGCCACACAGCGCTTCCGGCAAAAAAAAAAAAGTGGCTCTAAAGCCAAAACAATAGAGAATCCCAGCTCGCCATCCTGTTATTTTTCCCTTGTTGTCAACAAAGGACACAGCCGCACTTCAGCTCACAGATATATATGGAACACAGAGGGCCCCGCTCACGGGCGCAAGTACAGCCACTTATTTTAATATCTACCAAAATCCATGGCTGACAGCCAAGCTTTATCTACCGAAACAGTTTGGTGCACGTCGACTTTTCGATTTACAGTAACGTGAAGCCCTCTAAATATTCTCCCTCGGGGGGAATCAGCTGTGGGGACCGACACAGAAATTATACTGTTCTTAACACCATCAGGCTTCGTGGGAAATCCATGCAGGCTCCTGTATGTTTCTTAATTCCCTTTTATCTGCCCATAACCTATTAGTATGAACCCACACGGGCAGCAGCTGCAGCGTTACGGAGCATCACGCCTTCAAAACGCTTAAGGGGCCGAAAAGTCGCTTCTGCTCGCCAACTTAGCCATGCCCACGGGGCCCATAAAGTCTGACAGGTGCGGGGTGCTTTGGCTGCGGGGGGGAGCCAAACCCGGGCGCCCGGCAGCTTCTTATACAAGAGATATAAAAAATAATTGTCAGGCTCCATATTTCCTACTGCTGACCAGCGCGTTGCTATTGATGACTTACTTCCCCTTTTAAACCGCCATCTAGGGTGTCAGTTTTCACAATCTCAACTATTCTTACTTTATGAGCTATTCAGTGTCACAACGTGTAGGTGGGGAAAAATGCAACTGACATGTGAACCATGAATATAATAATAATAATAATAATAATAATAATAATAATAATAATACAAGAAAAAAAAACAAACTTGGCGGCACGGAGTGCTGACAGAACTTGGCACCCCCCCGCCTCCCGGCCACCCAGGCGTCCTCGGGACATGCGAGAAATAGCGTTTCTGCTCCCGTAGGGCAGCCGCGGCTCCGTGTGACCCGACTGCACGGAAACACTTACACTGCACTAACAGTCATAGCACAATTAGCATGCGGCGGCGGCACCGCTGACGGCGGCGGGGGTCGCCGGTGCCCCCCTACGGAGACGCGCCCGGAGGGCCGAGGCTCGGGAGTCCCGGGGAGCACGGCGGCCGAAGCGTCCCGCTCAGCGCCCCGCTTAGCGCCACTTACCCGGGCCGCTGCAGTCGGCGCAGACCTCGCTGTTCCGGACCCGTTTCGACATCCTTCCCCCCCCCGCCCCCTAAAAAGGCCTTTAAAAGGTTTCTTTCCTTAAAAAAAAAACAAACTTGCTTTAATTATGCAGTCATATGATAGCTACGGCATGTGGGAGCCGATCCCGGTTGACGTCCAGCTCGCGAAGCGTAACTAATTACTAGTCAGCAACAGATAGTTCGATATATTTCCCCACGCGCTCTTTTTGTATTGTGCCGCACGAGCGGAAAGCCAACAGCTGCGGCGAGACGGAAACTCCGACCGACGGCAACTACCGCGGAGACCTATCCTATCCCGGAAAGGGACTTACGCAACATACGTAACTTAGAGCGGCGGCCACTGGCGGAAGCTGCGCTAAAGCTCTACGCTGCCTTTGGTAGGCAGGACTGTGAGGAGTCCTGGGTCAAGAACCTCTATAGCGGTATTCTTCAAACGATATACGACTTCAATTCCCGTGCCGTGCCCTTATACGGTGTTCTGAAATTTAAGCAAATTACGTAGCTCACTGGGCACTTTAATCTTGTTTTTTCCGCCGGGACCAATTATTAATTATAAATTCTACGACGGCTATTAAAACCATGTGCTATGAGAAATATAAAAATTTGAAAGGTTTTGAAAAATATATGTGTGAGAGGTTATGTAATTTATAACAAAAACGTTATAAAAATTTGTAATACCCCCCGTTTTATAAAATGGTGTCGTCTAGGTTCCGGAACTAATCACTTGTCAAGCGTTTGCAAATTTTTTTTTTTGTCTGAAAAGAAAATGGCAAATTAATTATTTTTGTAAAAACACAACGGCGAAAGATACATTCTTTTTATATTTAGCAACATTATTGGTGCTGAGGTATTTTTAGTGAAATTTCCTTATTGTAAACACCCCCGTTAAGGCAATAGTCTCAACCTGTCACTTCCTTGTTGTACAAAAGTTTTATTTTGAAAAGTTGGCACCGCGTTTGTCTAATCCGCCGCTTCGTTTGGCCGAATGCGGGTTTTGCTTTGTACTGGCGTTAAAACGTGCGGGTTTAAGGTTCTGGGTGTCAGGCGGCCGTGTGAAAGTCGCTCGCCGGATTAGAATCGCCACCATAATTCACTTTACGGAGAATGAGTTCCGTTTCGAAGGAAGACTTCAGGATTAAATGGCCACTGCATGTTTTGGTCTGGGAAAACGATTATAGTCAACTAGAAAATGAGATAAAAACGGTACGTAAGTGCGTCTCTTAAAGTTTGCGTACAAGAGCGAGCTTCTGTAGCTGGAGAGCGGTGCTGCGAGCTTAAGCTAATTGCCCATTAAGCTGCAAGCTAATTGGCCATTAAGCGCTATTTTACTGATTAACAGCGCGCTACGATTATGATATTGGTGTCTGAGTTAGCTTCCACTTGGGCAATTGTTTACTTGATCTAGTTTTACTGTAGTCTCACCTAATCCTCCTAGCTACCACTCCAAACTACCTTCGGGTGGCTAAAATAAAACGTCGGATAGACTGAAATATCGCGTAGATTGATAGTGGAGTGCTGTGGGCTTCTACACAAACGCGTGAAATGTCTCCGCTAGCCTGTTGCGACGCATTCTGCCCTGCTTGGCTTTCAGTTGCAGTTTGTATGTAATCGCAGTTGGTTTCGATTGTCCGATTGTCCAGTGCCTCCGCGATAAGTGTGCCTCCCAAGAATCCAGTCAGTTGTTTTTGATAAAACCATGTGGAACGGGGAGCTGCGAGTCATTATCTTCTCTTGCTGTTTGTGTCTCCTAGAACAACATAGAAGAGGTTGATCCTCGGGGACGGACTCCTGTCCACCTGGCCGTATCACTGGGACACTTGGAGTCGGTCAGAGTCCTTCTGAGACACGGCGCCGAAGTAACCAAAGAGAATGCCAAGGGATGGACAGGTGGGCAGTCTCCTGTGGCAATGGTGAGCCGATCACCTGGTCGTTAAAGTTATCAGACCATTGCCGACATTCACGTATGTACTAGAAGCATTCTTAATAGCTTGGCAGCATAAAACTGTTTTAACCCCTAGGTGATGTGTAGATTTATATCAGTTAAAAAGCAGCATCACCATAAAAATGAGTACAATTGGAGCAATAATCCTTGCTGCATGCTCGGCCTCTCTGCCTGTTCGTGATCATTTGTGCCTGCACCTTGCAGAAGTCACGGTGGAGCAAGATAGACTATAACCTGGAGGTTGCTGGTTCAAAATCCCTGATCCCAAGTACCTTTTATTAAAAAAAAAACATTTAATTAAAAGTGTAACAACTCTTGATGTAAATATCAAACATAGTAGTGGTGTTGATCAGGGTACAGTGGAGTCCAGTTCAAATTTATGTTCTTGCCAGTCTGTACTGTACTTCCCCCAATGCTATTTGCAGATCCTTCCCTGATACACCAACCTAGAACATTTTGTTTCCCTTCTTGTATTGCAATGTTGTTTGTCCCATTGTGTGCTTATGGACCTGCCCCTTCCCCTGCGATTGTGCCATAAGAATTTCTCCGAGCACTCATCATAATAACTTGAAATAACAGCAGCAGTAATAACCTTTAATGAAGTGCATGTCCCTGCTGTTTTCAGTGCTGCAGGAGGCCGTCAGCACAGGGGACCCCGAGATGGTGGCGCTGGTTCTACAGAGGCGGGACTACCACAAGGCCTCGGCGGCCCTGGGGGGGGTTCCCGAGCTCCTGTCCAAGATCCGTGAGGTGCTCCTCGCTCACCTCCTCTCCCTTACACTCTTTGACTCTCTTGTGATTTGAGCCAGTGTAGGCTGTTGTTCAGAAGATGATCAGTTACATCAACCTCCCTCTCTGTCGCAGTCCCCAGACTTCTACATGGAGATGAAGTGGGAATTCACCAGCTGGAGTGAGTTTCTCATGATCTTTTTCGGCTTGTCTTCTTAATCTGTAGATTTATGTTATTGCTACGTGTGAAGTCAAAAGCAATGAAAGTACTATTTGTGCTCAGTCTATATGTATTAATGTATCTCAAATAAAAATTCAGTGTTGCCCTTAGGTGAGAAGCTGTGTTAGGGAATGCAGGTTTTACCCAGCCACGTGTGTGTTCCATAGACAGATCAGGGACTGTTGAGTCCATCAAATTTTGTACAGTTTTAAGGAAATGGTGGGTGGGGCCTGTTTTTTTTTTGCGCAGTGCATATAAAGTGTACACCCCTCTGTTAAAATGTCGTCAGGTTTTTGTGATGTAAAAAAATGAGACCACGATATACGGCCTATAACCTGTACAATTCAATTGAAAAACAAACAAATCTGGGAAAAAATATACAATAAGCTGGTTGTATAAGTATGCACACCTTTAAACTAATACTTTGGTAAAACCTGGCATTTTAAAAGTGGTGTGTACACATTTTATATTCATTGTAGCTAGCTTCATTGCTTCCCACAGTACACACAAGTCCCACCCACCTTAGGTTCCCTTCCCCTTCGCTATTGATCTCCTAGGAAGGGTTCGGCCGACAATTGGCTGATTTGTGTGATGTTCTGGCCCCCAGTCCCCCTGGTGTCACGGATGTGTCCTAGCGACGTGTGCCGAATCTGGAAGAGCGGCTCCAACTTGAGGGTCGATGCCACGCTGCTGGGCTTTGAGAACATGACCTGGATCAGAGGCAGGAGGAGCTACATCTTCAGGGGGGATGGTGAGTCGTTTGCTGGGCATCCCCATGGGGTATCGTGGTTTATGTGGCTGCGCTAATGTCTCCCTGCTAATGCCATCTGACCAAACTGGTAGATCCTGGGATCTTCATCTCATCACTTTGCCTGTAACTTTTCCAACCTTCTTTGAACTCCCAGCTGCCTTAATACTGGGATAAAGCGCTTCAAAGAAAGTATCATTTGAACAGATTTGTCATGAGTACCTAAGCTTCATGTGCGCATGCCGGGAACAGCGTTGAGAACCCTCTAGTGGCTGCAGACACGTTTCGGGTTACTCCAAGGCTTCACACGTCGTTGTGGAAGTTGAGGGTCAGCAGTTCAGTCTGGTTGCACCTGTGTCCGGTGTCCGACACAGACAGCTGCACTGAGCTGATGGAGGTGAACCACGACGAGAAGGTTGTGGACACGGATCGCTTCGACATTCACCGGGAGATGGAGGAGGTGACACTGGACTCCATGCAGCCTGCACAGCAGGACGTGGCCAAGCGGTTGACCACCCCTATTGTCAACACCTACCTGGACACGCGGCACATTGCCTTCGAGAGGTACAGCTCGGGGAGCAGAGACTCGGCTTTTCTGTGAAATTCTGAACCCCGGGGCTAATTTGCTGTGACGTGGCCAAAATGTGTAAAGCATACGATTCACTTTTAGGTGTTTTGCCTCCATAATAATGACCAAAAATGAAAACGATTTGGCTAAAAGGATGGAATGGGCAAAGTATTTCATTCTGAAATTTAAAGTTGAGTGATTCTGTGGGTTAGGAGTCAATGTCTGTGTTCAGAAGGTTGCCAGTTTGAGTCCTGTAGTTGGCAGAGCTGTCGTTTCACTGGTGGGGCTTTGACTGGGGACCTCATCCCCAAAAACTGCATGACTGACCCTGTGTTCCGACCCCATGCTTTTCATCTGAATATGTAAGCATGCGTGTCATAGAAAAGCAATTTTAGCAGCTTTCACAGTAAATAGACAGAGAGATGCTGTGTTTTATTTGCCTGCCTG
>JAODKN010000041.1:30498104-30518359 GCA_026774425.1 Petrocephalus zakoni | reverse complement strand
TGTGTTCATCACTGTCACCATTCTTTGTGTGTTTCCATTGTTAACTACTTACCTGCATGGGCTCTGCAGAAATAAGTCTGGGATCTGGGGCTGGAGGACAGAAAAATCGGAGGTGGTCAATGGCTTTGATGCAAAGGTGAGAGATGGCTCTGCGGAGGGCAGGAACCTTCGTCCCTTTTGGACAGAAGGCTCTCTGTTGAGCACCTTGAGCTGCCTTATTCTTTAATATAGAATTTGCTCGGTTGCATGCAGCCAACGTGACTGAATTCCGCTAATCTCACTGAGCGTTGAGTGTCACTTCGCCTGCTTTAGGTGATAAGGTCCTGCTGGAAAGATGCATCTACCATATCTCTTAAAGAGCCCTTGGCTTTATTTATCATTTTAAATGTAGGCTTCATTTTAATTATGAAAAAAAATATAGTGGCTTTAATTATAGTCAGTGAGATTATTATTATATAGATTTTTATTATAGAGATTATTTTATGGAGTGTTGCTAGCAACATGTTTGACCCATTGTAGAAGATTCACATGTTGCAAGGGTTAATTATGACAGAAGTATTTTAAGGAACACGTTGTGGTTTGCTGGGTTAGTTAAGCTTAACCTAAATCCCATCTCACACGGAGTCGGTTTGGTGGCAGGTTTTCACTGTGAACAACGTCAACGTGGTGATCCGCACGAGGACGGAGCACCTGACCGATGAGGAGAAGGCCCGAATTAAAGGTACGCAGAACACCTGCGCTTAACTGTGCTTTTAGCTCGGATGTAGGCCAGACGTTGGCAGACCCTGTTGCTAGAATCGCATTGGGGGGATTTGCTGTGCCCATGTTTCTATGCTTTATCCACCTTTAGCCTCTTAATTGGTATAAGCTGCCCCTTAATCTGTATAATACTTTCTTAATAGGATATGTAGAGGTGTCAGCCAAAGATCTGATTTAATTATTATTAAAAGAACATTTAAATAGGCAAGAAGCTTTTTGTGTTGCTCTGCAAAAAAGCCAGATTTGGAAGCATAAGGCTGTTTCTTTATGCCTTTCAGTAAAAATATGAAAAGAATGAGCCACTTTTTGAGTCAATTTGTAGAAAAGTCTTCCATTAGTGTTTAATATGATTAAATATGTTCTTATGAAAAACACCTCTTTGGTTTCAAAACACCCCATCCAGATGAACGGAATATTCTGGAATCTCTCCTGGGAACGGTGGAACAGCACTTTAGTGCTCAAGGGGTAAGTAGCCAGCATGGTGAAAACGGTTGCTTCAGTAACATTTTAGAATGCGTGAGTGTGTTACATTCCAGAGAAACATTTAAAAAAAAAAAAAAACACTGTGAGGCACAGATCTTGGGGCTATTATTCATCCAATTACAGCTTCAATGATGTGTGTGTGTGTTCGCTCGCGGTGTCCCCTGCCATGCACTTTCTGGGATGGGCTTGTTGCCACCCTGTACTGGATAAAGAGGCTAAATAATCATTCTCAAAGTTGTGAGAATGTCATTGATGCTTATTTTCTTCTTTGCTTGTCCATTACTTGAGGCCTTTATGTAATTAAAGGCCACCTTCTGCTCCATAGTGATAAGCAGTGTTTATCCAGATAATGATAAATCAGCCAAACTCAGATTATTCTTTTTTATCATCTGATTCATCCCACTGACTGCAAGCAACTTGGATCTCAGCATTTATTTGTAGGATGTCTGCCCTGGACGCTGAGCTCGTTAAATATTCTGCTGATTATGGCCTTTGGCTTTTGACCTTTGTGTTGTATAAAGGACATGACCCTGGAGTATGCCACTGCCACAAACCCCACGGCCATCACGCCCGAGGAGTACTTCAACCCAGACTTTGATCTGCAGGACCGAGACATCGGCCGGCCCATTGAGCTCACCATCCGGACCCAAAAGTTGGTCCCGTCTGTGGCAGTCAGGGGGACGGCAGTGTTGGGTTGCTGTAGATCAGTGGGAGGGCATCTGGGGCTTTAGTGGGAGGGCATCTGAGGCTTTAGTGGGGTTGGTGCCCCCTTCAGAGTGGCATCATTGCTCCAGGTTCAAGGCCACTTTGTGGATGAGTGAGGAGCACCCGCTGTCCCTGGTGGAGCAGGTGACACCTATCATCGACCTGATGGCTCGCACCAGCAGCCACTTCGCCAGGCTGCGCAATTTCATCACCCTCAAATTCCCCCCAGGCTTCCCGGTCAAAATAGGTATGTCACGAGACTGTGTGTCCTCTCTCCCTCATATGCATTTGCTCGGAGATATTCAGCTGAAGCCTTTAATAAGCAACATACCCAGCAGTGCAAATGGTTCAGTATTTCGCAAAAGCAATTCAGGTTCAGTGCCGAACTTATTGATTGTTGGTGAGGGACTCGGCACTGTTCCCTTAGTGTGTGTGTGCCTAACAGTCATATGTGATATTTATTCAATGTGCCTTACAGTTTTACTAAGCTGTACTGGTGGATACATTAATTGAACAATTCAGGATATATTGTCTCTACAGAACTCAAAGATCGAACAGCAGGTCCGGCTTGGCTCTCTGAAATGTCTCTCCTGTGGTGCTCTTATAGAGATCCCCCTCTTCCATGTTCTGAACGCCCGCATCACCTTTGGAAACGTGAACAGATGCAGAACCGAGGCCGAGTCGGAGACGACGCCCACGTCGGACGAGGATGCCTGTGCAGCGGGTAGGCCCGCGCGGAAGCCTTGGCCACATGTCGGCCTCTGTTCCAATTCGGAATGCCCTTATATGTGACCTTATAGTCTGACATTGTTTTAAATGTCAGCGCTTCTTTGACTATGTAGAATTTTATACCAGGATTTTGTTTTACCCCCTCAGCCCTCGATGCAGCGCCACCTCCCTTCCAGGTCTGCCCCAGCGTGTTTAAGGTCCCCGGGAATTACCGGCAGCGGGGCGGCACCCGGCCGGCGCCTTACTCTGACCACGAAGAGGAGCTGCTCCAGTTTGCCATTCACCAGAGCCTCCTCGAGGCAGGATGTGGTGCAAGCCAGGTCAGACCTCCCACTGGCAGGTCCCCCCACCTCCTGCAGACTAGCTGTTGGATATATAAGATGACTGTGCCCCCCCGCATTGGAAAATGGCCTTAAACTGTTTACCTGACAGCTTATTGCAAAGTTATGTCAGAATTCCAGAATAAACCCAGTCTGTATGTAGTTAACTTTTTAATGTATTCTTATTTTTTTGTAAGTAGTTTAAATGCACTACAGTCAGCCCTCTGTGTCAAGGTTTCACCTCTGCAGATTCAACCAACCGCAGATCAAAAATACTCACTGCTGAGTAATCTAGAGATGATTTAAAGTATTTAAGAGGATCTGCATAGGTTATATACAAATTCATACAAGGGACCTGAGCATCCACAGGAGTGACTGTATATGGCCAAAAGTAGATGCCACTTTGTCCACATCTCATTTTGAATCCAAAGATATTAATATGATGTTAGTTGGCCAATTGTTGCTGTGATAGCCTCTCATCTTCTAGGATAGCTTTCTATTAATTGCTGGAACATTTGGACCTTCTGGTGAGATTGTTAGGTGATCTGATCCCTTTCTGGGAGTTTGTGAGCTGGACTTGCTCCCAAACGTGTAGACCCTCAATCACTTCACTTGTGGTTGACCAGGGCAGCTCTAGCAGGGCAGGAATGGGGCACTCTGACTTATTGGAAAGATGGTGTCCTATGATGGTGCCAACTAGCCTCTCCTGTACATCAACCCATTTTCCTGCCAGTGTTTGTTGTAGGAGATTGTGACTGTGATACACCTCTGTCAGTGGTGTGGCTTAATTAAACAATTAATAAAATTAACAGGGATTTCCACGTACCTCTGGCCATATACTGTAATAAATAATTTGTGACTCCCACTGAAAATTGCATAAAAGGCATGTCCTGGCTGTAGTTAGAGCTGTGTGTTTTAGCTCTGTTACAGTAGTGTCCAGTGTTCTGTTTTAACAACTAGGAAATTAACACAAGTAATGCACAGGTCATATTAAACCTCGGTCAGTTATGGAATGTACTCACTGTGTGTATTCTTGACACAAATAGTTAATTTTCTTAAATGTCATTATTAATATTGTAATATTTCTTTTCCAGGCACCCTGGGAGGATATCACCGGAGTCCCTATGATAAAGAGCCAGGGGAATGGGTAGGTGCCGGGAAGCCAGCATGCATCCAGTTCCTCTCATGTCGTTGTTGTGTTTCGAATTCCAGCCTCGCTGGTCATAACAGTCTTTGCTTTTCCAGCTCCGTCCTGCATGGGGCGCTGGTCGACCTCAGCGACTCCACGAGCCCAGGCAGCACGGGCTCCACCAGCAGCCCGGACAGCGACCTGCAGCTTGCTATGGAGCTCTCAGCTCGGGCCCAGCAGGAAGAGGAGCAACAGAGGAGAGAGGAAGATGAGGAGCTGGAGCGAATACTGAAGCTATCGCTCACTGAGAAGTAGCCGAGGAGTCGTGGGATGAAGTCGTCTGCATTTATAATTATTTGCCTTTAGAAGTATAAAGTGTCCAAAACCCTGGTCTGGAGGATATTGACCTGGTACAGATCACCACAAAACTATTGCAAGCAGAAACTAACTAGTACTATCAACCATAAGCCCCCATCTGCTTATGACAGGCATTATTTATTATTTTTTTTACTGTCCTAATATAATACATACACACCCCCACACATTTGTATCCTGTTGTAGACATGTCATTAACAGGCATTGTCTGTACCTCATGAAACAGTATTGCTTTCAGGGTATAAATTTTAAAATGCAGTATGGATTCTGCAGCTTGGAGATGAACCTAGTCATTTAATTCTGATTGTATGTTGTGATCCATACTGTAGCAGTGTGGTTAGGAGACTTTAGGGATTTTTAAGATCTCTCAGGGTTCTGTTATACTCTTCCATTCTTCAAAAAAAAAAAAAAAAAAAAAGTGGAATGAAACTTTGAGATTTCGGGGGGGGAAATCCAAATGTGGCTCTGAAGACTCCGAGCCCCTCAGTTAAAGACGAGCAATACTCAAGCCAGTGTGCCTGTTTCCAGGGCGCGGTGTTTCCCCGGCCGGGACTCGGCGCTCTGAACCGTTTCTTCATAGTTTTATATGGCGATGTCCACGGACGATCACTGCTAATCACTGACCGTATGCTGGCACACCACTAATCCTTTACCGGTAAGATGTAACGTAAGTAGTTTTTTCCCTCCCTTTTCTATAGGTTGGGGGGAACGTGACCTCCAGGGTTCAGCTTGGACCCCGCTGAATGTGGCATTTTCTGCAAACAGAGTGATGTCTTCCCAATGCTTTGGTTCCGGCAGCTGGTCCTTACAGCGTGCTGTGCATTTGAGGCCAAAGTGACTATGTATGGCAGGGAATTGGTGATGTAAGAGTTAAATATTTTATTTTTTAGAAACTTACTTCTTGATACAGAATAAACCAGGATAGTTCATCACTGACAGCCAACAGTATGTAGTAATGAATTTTTTTTATTATTATTTTGATGCAGTACTAATGAACTTCTGGATCAAAATGCCAAATACGAGACCACTTAAGATTTTTTTTTTGTATGGTACATTAACTACAGATCTCACATTTTGACGTTAAATTAAACTATTACGTTTAAAATGTTTCTTTTTAAATAAAAGCACTTTATCACCAGTACCGTTTTCTGAGACCTCCTGATGTATGACCCTGGTTGTATTGGGAGTTCATGGCTCTCTGATAACCGTAAGTAATGCCGCGATATATGCTGAGGGGGGGACAGCCTCGCACACAGGGATGCCGGGGTGCCTTTTTATTTAGTGGGTTCTATCCCAAATTCTGTCTATGCTGCATTTCTACCTTTTTATTGTTATGCTTAACTAGGATGTTGCTTTAACTTTGATATTAAAATATTGTACGTCTCAGCTAAATCTTAAGCACCCACTAATTCACATTAAAGGTTAAGATCAATTACATTTATTTGTACAGTTTTAAAATAAATGAAATGTGATGTAAATTATTCATTATGCTTATTGCTTTTCACATTTTATGTGTACGATATTCACTTGCACAGATCAAATGAATTTTTTTGTCCTGTATATGGGCCTACAAGCCTTGTTTATGCCGAGAATATGTGATTTTTTTTTTTTTTTTTTTTTTGTAATTCATAAGAATTTAAAGAATTTACTTGGAAATGCAAACTATTGTACACATAGCTAAGGTGATCTTTAAAATGAAAAAAAAAATGCTGTAAAAAGGCTACATTGTGGTTTTTTTTTTTTTTTTTAAATCACTGATGATGAATACTGTTTAATCAGAAGGTGGCAGCATTTCTGACTAATTTCAGCCTTACACAGTAACTCTTATATTGTTAGTTGTTATTTGTGTTTTTGCGCAATGCACAATATTCGCATTGGCCTTAATTTTTTTTGTCCAGGGTCTCTGACATGTAACAAATGGGCACCTTAGTTTGCATTCGTTTTTCGTGCTAAGTTTAGCTACCGCCTCTGTTCATTCATCTTGTTTCAAAAGCTGCTCCGAGTAATGAGACATTCTGAACAGTTTACCTTAATTTAATTTGTGCCATAAGAATATTGTTCTGTTCGCGTTCATGGTCATCTTCATGTTGTGTAGGAGGATTTTTGTTTTTGTAAATCGGATGCTGAATTTAATTCCCATAGATTACTCCCCCACGAACCATTTAAAAAGAATTTCAGACAAAACTATTGAAGGATTGCAGTGGACGTATACAATATATGATGCAACACATAATTCACAAAATGCTTTGGTTATTTGGCAGCTACCAATGTGAGGATTAAAGGAACATTGTCTTATTACATAGCCTAATACAATTAAAATATGAATATTATTTTGCATCATACTTCTGCAACGCTGGGGCTTAATCAGAATTAATGCTTGTATCTGTAGCATGGCCGTTCACAGGGGGGTGTCCTAAATATTTGAAGCATATATGATACCCTTTCATGGGGCCCACAATCTCTAGTGGCACCCCTGCTCGTACCTACCACTGAGGACACTGAAGTCAAGTCCTCTGTTTATTCTGCAACTCCAAAAACAACGATTTATGGGGCACACCCAGAAAGGGCAAACACTTTTGACCTCCGTATTTTAAAAATCCTGGCTACAACCCTGATGAGTAGCTTTAGTTATTGAGAATTACAGATATTTCTGGGAGGTTTTTATGTATTTTTGTGGGTATAATTAAAGTTCAAGCTGTACTTTCCCATTTGCCTTTTAAAATAGAGGCATCATTTTTACGTTAACATTGATCATGTGCTTTCCTTAAAATAGTTTGAATGAAAGTTATGCTTTTTGGACAGGGATCAATATGAATGTTCTGCTTGTTGACATAATATGGATACCTTAAACAAATGGTAATTATTACTAAATGATAGAAATAATGCACACAGACCTTTTTATTAAAAGAAAAAAGATACAATTCCAGCAATAATGATTTCATACTGGTTGCCTGCTCCACTGTGGGTTATGTGTCAGTAAAGTAGGCCTGTATTTCTGCTGTGCCAAGGTGGAAAAATGCAACTCATTCTATTAACATTGTGGAGGGTTCTGAAAGTTTGAGCGGTGTTTGTTCGAAAGAGGCCAGTGTCTAAATGACGCGCCCAGATAGTAGGCTCTCTCGGGGTAGTGTGCAGGAAGTAGGGAGGCACTACTCTCTGCTTCCATAGCTATCAGACGTGTGCTTTTTAATCTTGCCCCTTCATGCAATGGTTTGGATTCATAGGGTAGGCCTGTATTATGAAGGATGGCTGAGCTGTCAACGAAGCAAATGACTAACAGTCGTATAACCTACAATAATCCATTTCAGTGAGCTTATACCCGGAGGCTATGTACACTCAGTGGCAAAAAAAAGTTACTTAGAAGTAATGGTCCGATTTGGATGTAATTTGATACATGTGCAGACCAGTGATGGCTATGTAAATGATTTGATTTGCAAGGAGCTGGCAGGTCTAGTCACCAGACACAGAGGATGCCTCGTAGAGGCATTAGACCGCATTACCAGCACTTGGCGGAGTTAGATAGGAGTCGCTTTGTGGGTTTGCATGAGACAGACCACACCAAGGGAGGATCGTCATATTGCCAAGCATTACAGAACCCCCTGACATCAGCGCCTGCCATCCGGACACAGGTAGTGGACTCTCTACAACACCCAGTGCCATCCCGCACCGTGTCTCGGCAACTGGCATCAGCTGGACTACGCGCTCACTGTCCCATGCGTAGGCTGCCGTTAACACCAGCGCAGAGATGGCTGCGTTTGGAGTGGTGCCATAACTGGGAGGCATGAACTGACGACGAGTGGCGTCGTACCACGCTCAGCGACGAATCTCTGTTCCGCATTACCACGGATGACCATCGTGTGCGTGTATGGTGGCACCAAGGGCAGAGCACCAATCCTGCCAATGCTGTCACACTGGCATTACCCCTGGCCACAGGACATGACTTCAGGTCATCTCGTAGTAATTCAGGAGACCCTGACGACACAGTGCTACATCAGAGACATCCAGCGTCCACATGTCTTCCCCATCCTGAGACAGCACCCTGGTACAGTCCTTCAACACGCGTGTGTCTATAGACGGCCTGTGTCATGTTGAGGTTCTCCCCTGGCCTGCCAGTCCCCCGATTTTTCCCCAATCTGCAGGATCTCGAGGATCAGTTACAACAGCTGTGGGCCGCCTTGCCACAGGAGAGGATACAGCGGCTGTACGACTCCCTTCCACACCGTATCGCCGCATGTATCCAGGCCCATACTGCCAACTGTCTGTTTGATCTGACATTATAACCATTGTGATACAGTCACACGACCTTTATCCACGTGCAGATTCATTTAATTTCCACCATTCCCTCTGAGGTGCTTAACTTCTTGTCACTGAGTATATATACATCCAACACATCCAGCTCTGGAAAAAATTAAGGGACCACAGCAAAATTTTCAGTTTCACTCATTTCTAAATTTATGGGTATGTGCCTCTGTAAAATACAAATTTTTTGGCTTTTCTCTGTTTCTCATTAATGAAGGGCTTCTGTCTTGCTATAAGGGACTTAAGTCTTCAGACTTCTATGAGCCTGTTATGAACTAGCAGTGCACTTCACATCATGTAATGTTTCCTATTCCTGTTGAAGGTCACTTGAGGTCATCCTCCACTTTATGAGGCACTGCTGGATAAGTTGATGGTTATCTCTGGCATTAGAAAGTTGCTTCTGCCCTCTACCTGGCTGGTGTTTGGTCACTGCCAGTGTCTCCTGCTTGTTCTTGTGTACTGCTATCTTAGAAACTTTGAGCATAGAAGCCTTCTGCCAGCAGAACCAGGATTAAACCAGGATTTCAAAATCCAGATTGTTAAAATATTTTGTTCCAGAGCTGTATATATACAGTACAATAGTGTGATAAAAGTGTGACAGCTGGATTTATTGTCAATACTGCAGTCCTTAACACATGAGCAAACTGTATAACTCTACACTGAGGAAAAATGTAACATAATACAATAAAATGCATTAATGCGCTGACTGCCTGAAAGCTGCGAACAGTCCGAATGTGGCGTAATGGTTTAAGCACTGGCTATTCGCTCCTCGGATAAGTATTCAAATTCAATTCGCTCAAATTCACCAAGAATCAACAGTAGTGAGTCCACACATGCCTTAGTGCAAGGATACAGCACTTAAACGGCCATTTATATACAAAGAAACATCAAGGCAGGAAAAATGGTCAAAATATACTTATGGAAAGAGTTTAGTTAACAATGTAGGCCTATACAGTGGACCCAAAGCAATAAAACCCATAATATATTATCACAACTGCTGCAATAAATAACCGCAAACCACGATTTTTCATAAATAATGTAAAAATACAAAAATAATTTTGATCACATCCTGCAAGCACAGTGTTCTGTAAAACGGGAGCAACAAACTACTAAACAGCAGCCTTCAGCTAGAAAAACGTAGACTGTATCATGTAATGTATGACTGACTACCATATGTTTTAGCTGAAGGGTGCCGTTTAAAAAAATAGGTAACAGCAGATCGCTGACATGCGAGTGAAATAAAAAGTAACATGTCAGGAGGTCTTTTATAAACTCCGACTCCTCCTCTTCCATATCCCTCCCTGCAAAGCGTTTCTACTGACTGCCCTCCAATCGGGGCACCATGCTGCCCTGCCCTAAATGAATATGCCCCATTTGAATCACCTTCCATCAGTTTGCTCCCTCCTTCCCAGTCACTGACTATTATACAAATAAATATGTAAAGCGCTGTCAGTGTACGACTAAATAAATAAATAAATAAATAAATACAACAAACAAGTAAATAAGCCTTTCACAACCATCAAGATATTCAAGGAATGCTTGTAAAAGATCGGAATACAGTTTGCCTGCCTGGTCGCGTCCCCGGTGGCCAGGCCATTTTAATCTAAATGATCCCAGTTCAGAAGGCGTGGCGACGGGGGTACGGGGACAGTGGCAGGCCATCTGCGGTCAGGGTGCGATGATGATGATGCATTTCATCTTCTTCTTCTCCATCTCCTTCCCTGGAGCAGCAGGCTAACGGCGACGCAGGGGTTTGTAGACACAGACTGCCATGATGACCATCACCAGCACGATCACCGACAGGACGCTCACCAGCAGCACTGCCAAACAATGGGAACACGTGTTTATTATACAGCAATACACGTAGGATACGGATCGCTGCATTCTAAAGGACAATATCATATAGAAATTGTTACCCTTTAGTATGGCCACATATTCTTATGTAGGCGCTAGTTATCGCATTTTCTCACATTTATCACAATTTATCACATTTCTGATAAATTAAATGAAAACAGGTCTGAGTCACTCGATGAGCTCCGTCAGAGGGTCTGGTAGTAGCAATAACGATCTGCTGCATTTCGGCATGTAAGTAATCAAGTCCTTTGGCTGGTAAAATCCTTACCCAAGTTTTGATTCTGCAGAACCATAAACGGCCTTTCATTTGTTTTGAATTCGGCTTGCTGTCCCTTTGCAGACAAACAAAACGTAATAAAAAGGGCCAAACAAGGACGGAAGGAAGGCATGATTGTAAACACTGGGCGATGGAGGGAGGAGGGGACGCACCTCCTAGGGAGCATTCTGGGTCCTAAAGCCTTCCCTGTCACCTATTTCCTGCATAATCAACAGAAAGATTTCATGTAATCAATACACAAAATATCAATCAATCATTAAAACACTCAAGTGGAAAGCTTAGTCATAATTAATAATAATTTTTAGGGCTGCAGTTCTTTGGTAAACAGTGTCAGGTTCCAAAGATATTTTTATATTAATAATATTTTTTTTTTACAGATTGTACATCGTAGTTATACGTTCAAGTTTATCCTAAATTAAGTGAATTCTGTAATAATGTCATCCTGTACATACTGAACACCTCCTAAGTGTTCTTCAAGCCCTCTCCCTCAGAAATGTACACTAATTAGTTTAAATAGTGTGCCCTCATTCACTTTCAAATCAGACCCACCTAGTAAAGGGTTAGCCCCCTTTTCATAAATCTCTAGCGACACTTCTGTCGAACACCTGAATGAGTCCCTTGCTTAGGAGTATTATTGCATTGGATTTACAAATGCAAGTCTAAGAGGAACCCTAACCCACCCAATACGTAATTGTAAAGTAAAAATTATAAATGAGTAATCACACAACATAAGGACATGCCAGGCATTTAAAAGCACTCCACATTTTGCCACATGATCAGCAGGTCGAACTTCGCATCCAGAGAGAGCCAACTCGTGCAGAGATTACAGCAGTGACTCAGCACCTGCTTTTTGGTACATAATAAACCAGCACACTGGTGAAGATGGTAGAAGAAAGCCAGAAGGTATCACGACAGGCCATATGCAATATGACAGGCAGGCAACTCTTAACAAAACTATAATGCAGGGGAAGCAGGGGCATGGATATTAGGGAGATAGACGAGTTTTTCAACACCCAGCTGCAGCGGCCCAGCTGGAACACCCTTGACTAAGGTACTTAACATGAAGATCCAGCTATAAATATGACATGTATTGTTTAGGCAGTTGTGAAAACAATAACCAGTGAATAATACGGAAAAATCAACATTTGTATTACATAAAATAAAGCACAAATTGTATTTTGATGTTATATTGCCATGTTAATGTAATATGCAGCCCTCTGGCACACGAGCAGGAACATAAATACACAGGAAAAGGCAGGGCAAACAAGGGACAGGTGTAAATCATAATCTAATCAAACATTTAAGGAGGACACAGGAACAGCGAGTAACCCTAGAAACTACTAACACTGACAAGCACAGAGAAACTGGGAAATGTAGTAAAACTGAAAACTAAGGATTAGAGCCGCTATGCAGTATGTGCAACCCACTGAGCTATGCAGCAGTCCTGGTAATAGGGACAACACACTAGCGACTGCTGCTGAAGGGCAAGAGACAGGGTGGAGAACAGGATGGCCAGCACCACCTGCGGGCCAAACTGGGAGGCGACACGAAGGGCAGGGGCTGGGCTCTGCAAACAGGATTCTGCTCACCTCAAAACTCCTTACAGCCTGATGCTGCTTGGGGTTCCTTCATGGCCCTAATGTGGCTGCTATTGGATACTTGGTTAGAGGTATTTTTTAAAAGCCAATGTGAAGAACTACTTATTGCATGAGTAAGTAATGGCTTTTGCTTATTGCTTTTATGCATGAGGAGCGGAACGGTTAGTGTTCAGAATCAGACAGACAAAAGTAGACAATACATAGTACAACATGCAAAAATCTCTGTATAAAAGTAAATAAGCCTGAAATATAGAGATGATAACTAAATCAGCAAGTGAATATGAAAATATGTATGGTGAATATTACACTCGAAAGCTAATAAATAGATATTGATTGAGACAATAGGTATTACTGAACATATTATTGCACATGTCCTGAATGATTCACTGATTGTGCAACCTGATGGCGGTCTGGAGGAATGACTTCCTGTGGATGTCACTTGTTCTCCCCACATCACACAGGTTTGCTGTGGCTACTCTGGATTCCTCTCACTGTCTGAAGACGTGTCATAGAAAAATTCTAAGGATACAAACCAGATGAGATTAAGTTCCGTTATTTTGGCCAAGGGTGCACAGACACTCCAGACATGCAGCTGAATGCAGAGTGTCGGGTGGGAACCCTCCCTCTCTTAAACACTAGCGGTTTGTTACACTGGTGACCTCGCCCGCACTCTTTTCCTGTTTCATGTCTTGGTTATTTTCTCACCAGGGAGTTCTGTCACTGCTTTCCCTTCTCTAATGGATTTGTTGCTGTCTCAGTTGTTTTTTGGTTGATTCCGGAGACCACCTAGGAAAGCTGGGTTGCTGTTGGAAGAGCTGCTGGTGTGGCCGACAGGTTGGCCCGTCCTGTGGTCTGTGTTTACCCTAATGCCCCAGTGCAGTAACAGGGTCACTGTGCTGTTAAAATGGTGCCGTCCTTTGGATGAGACATAAAACCGAGGTCCTGACTCTCTGAGCTCTTAAAGTATCCTTGGGCATCTTTCAAAATTGTAGGGGTGGCTAAAATTGCCCGCTGTGGCCCAATCAATCTGGCCTCCTAATCATCCCCTATATCTAATTGGTGAATTCTCTCCTGCCCCTTCCCCACCTGAGCTACTGTGTGGTGAGCATACTGGTGCTGAATGGCTGCCGTTACATCGTCCAGGTGGGAGCTACACAGTGCTGGTGGTTGAAGTGGCTCCCAATTGCATCTGTAAAGTCCTTTGGGTGTCTTGAAAAAGTGCTATGTAAATGCAATATTCATTCATGTCTTACAGGAGGATTTTGACCTATTGAACTACTTAACAAATAAGCTATTTACTTTATAACAGGAATACACGGCTAAGTGATGTATCTCTAGGCTTCTTGCCAAGGTCTCTTAAATCAATTTTCTTTCTTACAGGGAGTTTCCTCTCTTTGAGCCAGCTACTTGCACACACTATGTCTTAGTTTCTGCATAGCTATCCTTCTGTCCCTCCTTGGTTTATCTCATGCTCATCAGAGATGAACCTAGCTTTACCAAAATACAGATGATGCTCCCTTTGAACTGATTCCATAGTTTCCTAGAGTTGGCCATCAGATTCTGCTAGTCTCCCAAGGTCCCTCAGTTGACCACAGGAGAATATATTCGTAGCACAAGCATTCTTATATAGTATATTCATAGTGCTAGCATTGGTTACATCTGCCAGCTTTAAGCAGGTAAGATTCTCCTTTCCACACATGCAGTTAGGCTTATTGGACCTTCCTGAACTGCCCATAGTGTAAGGGTGTCCCTTGAAAGATGGATCAACGTCTTGGTTGCAATGGTGATATCTTTATTATGAGTTGTACTGTTTCGTTAATGTGTGGCCTGAGTAGGATGGAAAGTGCCAGTGGGAGACAGCTTAGGCCTGCACATTTAATGCTCGTCAGCTGAGCTCTCTTACGTAAAGGATGGGACAGAACATGCAAGTTCTTTTAGTCACACAATGATGGTTAGAAATATGTTACAAACTAAGGATTTTTCAACATCCTTAAACATTTTCTGCCACATAGCTCTGATTTATGGTATTACTAGACAGCTGAAATATACTGGACTAGGTGAAAAGGATTAATGACCTTAACTTATTTTTAGAAGGATAGTTACAGCCATTTGCTTGCTCCTCCAGACGTGAGGAAAAGCATGTCCAGCACTGTATCATCCTGCTAAGATTTCTGGGCATGTTTCTAATAGTGTCTGATGATAGTATAATAAGTTTTTTGTTTCATAAATCTTTTATTACATAAAACTGTGCTATTATTAGCACAGAAATACCTTATTCGCTTCAATTGCCCACATTGATTTTCTGCCGTTTGTACAGTAATAGCTCGCCGGTGTGGGCCTGGAGTGCGTCTCCCTGCTACGTGAGATTGGAAATGAGATTCTTTCAATGGCCCCAGATGCTTCCTGCCCCGGTGAATCACTTCACCGCATAGCCCGCTCCCCGCGTCCATCCATAATGCAATTGCAGTCCCGTGCATCTTACTCTCCTGCCACCTCTCCCATGCAGACCGACAGAGTGTGCTCCCTTCTAGGTATGTGAAGCGTACAGAGTATAAACACATTCGAAAAGTGCACTAGATAAATATAAGTGGATCTGTCTGCTTATAAAAATCTACTTTTTGATCCCTGAAAACCATCTCTGCTGATATACCGGGCTCTTGTGAGACCCCCGAAGAGGATTCATGGTTAGTTTCTGTAACTAACTACAAAACATGTGTCTAATTGAATCTGTCAAATGACTACAATCAGTTTACAATTTGTCTCCTGTCTTTAATGCTATTATTTTTCTATAAGGGGAACTTCAGAATAGTTCAAGAGGTTAGATAGCGTGCCCTCTGTTGCTGCCATGCACATTTCTTTCCTTTCTGGCATATTATAATTTATTGTTTGATCTGGTTTGTGTCTAAGATAACATATGACTTTCTGTATGTGTTTAGTATCGCTAAACTGCCAAAGGTGCATCTGAGCCTGGGCTCCGGTGCAGCAGTGACCTTGGATGACCGCTGTACGCACTTTGTCTCTGCATGGATACTGATCTACTGTATGTAATTAAACTGCATCTAATAAGCCCCCATTCCTTTTATGTGCTCTCGCTCTGTATGGGTGCTTTCGATACACATTAGGCCGCGAGCACCGGCACAAAAGGCTTTTATCTGTGTGTGGATTTTTTTTTTAAATCAAGGAGTACCTGAATGAAGAATAATGTCATTAATTTTTTGTTTGTGCTGATCCACACACCACTCGCTCCTCCCCAAAGCTAAAGCATGCTCCGTAATGGGAGTACACTCTTTAATAAAACATTTCATCAAGCATCTGAAGCTTCCTTTTTGTATGTTTATAGATTCCGAATGCAAATCAGCACATTAATTAAAAGCTTTAATTAAGGCCAGGGGGGTGGAGGTGATACCGACTGTAGCAGAGAGGGTGCTTGTAGTATGGCCTGGATTTGGACTGTCATTTTCGTCAGTGTGACTGCAGTGCAATGCAGTTTCTCAGCATTTTAAAGCAGCAAAAAAGAAAACATTTCATTTAAGAAAAGATTCCCTGTATTCTTGGTCAACATGATCAAACCTTTGACTTGTAATTCATGGACTTCAATGTTTTAATAAACTTTTTTAAAAAAGTTGACGTAGTTGTGATTTAGTCACACGGTTCTATCTGTGGACTGCAAACTGTCCATTTTCAAACATAAAATGTATACTCTGAAATATATCAGCACACATAATGTTATGTCCTGTCCGTCACGCCATGCACACCTGACCCTCCTGTCACCTCCGTAACGCGGCCCTCATGAGCCGCGCCTGTTGCTTGTTACCCCTTGTTAGTATTTGTATTTAAGTACCTGTTAGTCTCATCCTCCCCAATTAACATCCTCCTCCTCTTTGTCCGTGTCCTTCCCTGTACCAGTCTTCCCATATTTTCTGGCCCCTTGTCCAGTCCCTGTTGAGTTTTGGTTTCAATAACGCCCCCCCCTTGTTTGCCCAAACACCTGCCTTTTAGTCATTCCCCCAAGGAGTCATGACACATAACAGTAAATACATCTTCAAGACAGAATTTACAGGATGTTGCTATATTAGACTATAAACACAAAAACATTCAAAATAAAATATTTACCCTCTGTTATTCTCTCGTCTGCTTTGTTTGGTGAGGTCCTTTTAATGACTTGCATGTTAGGAGTGTCTCTATACATATCAGTCATTCACTCAGCACAGCATATCACATCTGTCTCTGAGCAATTTACATTGCTCTCAATATTTATAAACACAGAAACAAACTGAGACTTGGGCATTGTGACTTTCAACAGTGTCCACAACAACAAAGGTGAAATCACTTTGGTCTTAAGTTTACTCCTGTTCTCCAGCTATGCAGGAACAGGGAGTATGAATTTTCTTTACAATAAAGGCTCTGAAGAAACTTCACCCAAATGATGACACAAACCCTTACCACATATTTTTTTGGTTGTCAAAAAATAATTGGAAAAGACCATTCTTCTGTTATCCAAATGCACTCAGCATTGCGGCTTTGTAATTAGCAACACCAGGAGGGGATTTCTTAGCCAATGGGGCTTTGGCATCCAGTCTCCTCCTTACTGAGCCATTTCTGAGAGCAGGAGTAGACGGCTAATTCATAAATTACAGGTAAGCTCCGTTCACATTAAGACGCAGAGGTAATAAGGTTCACAGCCTACAGCAACAAATGTTTTTTGGCTTTGCTCACACAGTATTTCCTACTTAAAACAATATACATCAAAGAGTTGTCTTTAAAAATACCTGTGACTAGACAGTGACTGCTCAGTCACCACAAATATAATTATAATAAATACTATTATATTCTTTCCAGAATCAGAATTTGCAGTCCTCCCATTGTCTCCTTTAATTGTGGCTCAGAACTGGGGGGAAGGGGGCAGGGGGCGGGGCTTGCGCTGTCAGTCTTCCCCATTTGCCAGTGCATGTTCATCCCGCTCGGTCTTCCCAGTGATGCCAGGCTTAGGGGACGGGAGTCATGGAGAGTGATTCTGTCTGGAGGTCCGGCACAGTCCTCTCTGGCCGCAGGCACACAGCCAGGCGCTGTAGTTGACACAAACACGGCATTAGGAACCTTGAACAATGAATATGCATGACCACGGAACCTTGACCAATGAATATTGCTAGGTAACACATATTAATGGGTTTGCCTCTCAAAAATTGACTTTCGGGCCGGCAGGTGTAATGGTTAGGGAAGGAACCGAGTAATTGAAAGATTGCTGGTTTGAGTCCCCGACCCGCAAGTACCGCTGAGGTACCCTGCGTAAGGTACCGTCCCCAAGCACTGCTCCCCAGGCGCTCACATAGCCGCCCCCTCCTGTGCCACCATGTCACATGGGTTACATGCAGAGCACACATTTTGTTGTTGTGTGCTGTGGTGCATCAACAATGACGATTAATCACCTTCAGTTGTCAAGTATTATTATGAAGGTGTTTTGAAGGTCTTGCTTATATGTCTTTAGTGGGCCATGAAAAACTTTTTGAAGACATTAGGGTGAGGATCTGACCTGCTTCAGAGAGCCTGGCGTCCACACCAGCTTGTACACCATGTACATGGGGATCCACATGAAGGAGGAGATGCCAATGAAGTAACCCACGGTGATACTCCACTCTGGGTACTCGTACTCAAACAGAGTGAGGGGGGGCTGATGCAGGAAGGAGCTCACGATGATATACTGAAGGGGGAAAAAACGATACGTTACGTTAGCCGCACGTTATGTTAGCCGCACGTTACGTTAGCCGCACGTTACGTTAGCCGCACGTTATGTTAGCCACACAGCAGGCTGGCCTGCCGAACATCAGTGTCTCTCCTAATAGCGGTCTTGTTCAAAGTACCACCACTTTTCATTTTCCCTCCAGCTGCACACATCAGAAATTTCATTGACTTCAGTAAGGTTATCAGGGCCAGGGAAGTTGGGCAACTACTTGACCTTCGACCCACAGAGTGTTTCTTCCCTCTTATAATCAACCACAAAAGCTCAAGACTGATGCTTGATACACTGTAAGCAAAGGCCGTAAAAATAGGGTCCAATATACCGTGTTAATATGCAATTTTCAGTATAAATTGTATAGCATGTATTGTATAGCATTCCCTGATGTTACATACAGCGGCCCTGAAAGCCAAGGGCATGTCAACATTAATACAAGGCAAAAACATTAATAAGACACAAAAACATCAAGACAAAAAGTTAAATGGTAACAAATTTCTCAGACGTGATCTGCGGCCTTCAAAATAAACTATGAAATTATCCCTGCAAATATACATTTACGGTATTAGGTTACTAAAAGCAATGTCAGAGACATCATTATGCTTCTTGAAAATAAGACATAATGAACCTTTGTGCAATTAATAACAAGCTTTTATCATGTTATTTTCATGCCATTTTTCTTTTTTACAAGGTTAGCAGCAACCAAATGATATAAGTATCCAATTACATAAACGCATTTTCCAATTAATGCAACAAGAAAATAAATAAGACCTGTGTGTTTTGTTAGGCTTAAATGCAATAAACCCTGTTTACCTGAAAACATTGGCCATGTGTGGCATTGTCCAGTCCTGGGATTTGTTGCGTGACCTTCAGTATTATATAATACCACTAAAACTGTACTCTAATGTAGAAAGATAATGTTTGGTACCAGCAGATGCTGGCTATCTGTTGAATGGCTATCTGTTGACCTTTTTAATCTTATCTCAGTAACAAGGGAGCAAATTAATATCCATCCATTTTGCATGACCTCCTAATCTCCTGGAGCCTGTCCCAAAAAGCACAAGGCTAATGCCACCTTCATAAGATGCCAGTCCAGCCCGGGGCACACACAGTCATACATGCTAAGGCTCATTTAGAAAGTATTCATTTTTTTGATGACGACTATGATGTCAAGTCAAGTCAAAAATGAGATGAGATGATTAATTTATCATGCCAAAAACTATGACAAAATGTACTGATACTTTCTTCAATGAATAAAAATGAAGAAAATGTCAGAAAAAGACAAATATGAAATGGATTCTCTAAGAAGTAGTATCTTTAATTAGTGTCAACTGTAGTTGCACATGATTGGATAATATTGATCTAACTGACTTGAAGCGCGTAATACATACAGTTTCGTCTCTAAAGTCTGTCTGCGAACACTTTATGTCTGTGCTAGGCTTGGGTGATATCACGACCATGGTGGAGGCCTAGAGGTATGAGGCTCCAGTTATACACCAAGAGGTCACCAGTTCAAATCCTGTCTACCACCAGTGGGTCCCTGAGCAAGACCCTTAACCCCCAGTAGCTCCAGGGAGATTGTACTTCCCTGTAATTGTGTAATGTAAGTCACTCTGGATAAGGGTGTCAGCTAAATGCCATAAATTAAAGCCAATTAACATCTCACCCTCCCTCAGCTGTAACTGGTGTTATTGTAAAGTGGAAGTGTTTAGGAACAACAGAAACCTAGCCATGTAGTGGCAGGCCACATAAAGTAAGAGAGTGGGGTCTCTGAGTGCTGAGGTGCATAGTGTAGCCAGGTAGTGGCAGGCCACATAAAGTAACAGAGTGGGGTCTCTGAGTGCTGAGGTGCATAGTGTAGCCACATAGTGGCAGGCCACATAAAGTAACATAGCGGGGTCTCTGAGTGCTGAGGTGCATAGTGTAGCCACATAGTGGCAGGCCACATAAAGTAACAGAGTGGGGTCTCTGAGTGCTGAGGTGCATAGTGTAGCCA
>JAODKN010000041.1:30461039-30474098 GCA_026774425.1 Petrocephalus zakoni | reverse complement strand
GGCTGTGAATACTTATGTACATGTGATTTCTCAGTTTTTTTATTTTTAATAAATTGGCAAAAATCTCAAGTAAACTTATTTCATGTTGTTATTTTGGGGTGTTGTGTGTAGAATCTTGAGGGAGAAAATGAATTTACTCCATTTTGGAATAAGGCTGTCACATAAGACAATGTGGAAAAAGTGATGCACTGTGAACACTTTCCGGATGCACTGTGTATTTGTGTGTGTGTATATATATATATATATATAAAATGTTGCAATCACTGTCAGTATTAGGATTGGTAATGAGAAAGAGTACATCACTTGTGCTACTTATATGGTAGGCTTATTAAAAATCTGACTGCAAGTACACAGAGAAACACAAACTGGGCAGAAGCAGCTGAGTCTGTGCCATTTCCACACATGCCAGCCCCACGCTACCTTTCCTGTGCCCCCTCCCCCACCGTTGTGCTGCTCTCACACCTGTATTTACACAAGGAGCAGGAATGCCGACAGCCTTTAGGGCCGTGCCTGACTTACATTTACTTTCTGTTATCAGACAGTGTGTGCAGTAGGGATAAAGATTCAAGGCCTAAGAAACGCAGAAGGAATCAGGGCCTTTAACTGTAGCCAGCCTTGAAGAGTGGCTCGTAATCACTGCTGACATTGACGGCGAGCGGGATTACAATTGGGTAAATGAGCCATAAATTGTTTAACTGTAAACAGAAGTAAAACTTGATTTCTGGAGCAAAGGATCTCTCTGCATTTACATGATGTCTTTTAACACTACCCCCACCCCTGGTCCCGCCCACCCAGTAAATGCGAGCTAAAAAAAGCTCCACGATATATAGAAGCTTGTGTGAGTAACTAAAGCCCACATTTTAAAGGCTAACTGTCCTTTTCGCTTTTGTTTAGCATAGGCTTTTATCATGGAAGCTAATAGCCCTCTGCCTTTCCCGTCTATATTCTATAATCTAGCCACTCATACTCTCCTGGGACTTAAAGGGGCAAGAAGTCCAACACTGCTAACGGTGTTTACAACTGAACCTGCAGCCAGTGGGCAGGTACCTTTGTCATTTTACAAGATATAACAAACCCATCAGGGACATTAATACTGTGTGGTGCCACCTGTTAGACCAGGGGTGGGCAATCTTATCCGCAAAGGCCCAGTTTATATGCAGGTTTTTCAGATAACCTTTAGATTAGCTGTTCAAATCCAGGTATGAGGACTCTGCAGCCAATCAATCCACTAATTAGGAACCTAATCAGTGAGTTGCAGTGAAAACCTGCTTATACAATGGCCCTTTCTGCCCATCCCTGTGTTAGACATTGTATACCATTTTTGGTATGTCAAGATAAGAACAGTAATTATAATTAATTTAGCATAATGTTTATAGAATGAATGGTTATCCTCATTGCACAGTTATTAATAATATACCTGACACATTATCAAATATGCTACATCCATATATTTGTGGGCACAGCGTACAAGTAGGAGTCACTAGAGATTTTGTGCCCCTTTAAATCACATCATACTGGGCCCCCAAACCAATCCAATTATATTCCAAAATTTTTAGGGCCTCTGTCACACTCACAGGTGGTTTTGCAGTCATGCAGTGCTTTCTCAGATTTTGGCTTTCAGTTTGCGTAGCATCGGTTGATGAGGACTCAGCGTGGGAGTGCAGATCTGGCCCTCTTGGATGTCGACTACGTGCCTCGTAATGTGAGGTGGTGAGCAGTAGATTTGTATCATTCTTATGTTGATGTGGTAGTGCTATGGGGCTTACTCTCCTTGACCTCTGTTTCTTCTCGTTGACATCTTCCTCCTCTCCACTGTTCTTGGTATCTTCGTGTTTACGTCTCTTCTTTTGGGCACTCAAGCAGTGCACAGGAAACTCGACAAGTTTCCCGTCCTAACCACTGGGGATGACTTTTTGCTCCTGTGAGATGACAGCTGGGTACCTGATGAGTCTCCAAGATAAACAGAGTCCCCATTGTTCTCATGAATGATGTATGAACCAATAGCTCTTATACATCTAAAGCCTACAGTGCAATTCTTCAGGAACCAGTGAGGGTCAGCACTTGCAAACTGAAGAATAAAATGAGAGTTGCTATCTACAGTGGTGGTATTATTGATGTCACACTGACCAGGACAGCAGCAGATTTTCCTTGGTGGCTGTGATCTTGTTAGAGATCCAGGGTGAGGCGTTAATTTATCCGATGGCACCTTGGGTCCCCAGGTCCCTTAGTTCAACTGTGACAAAAACCCGTAGAGACCTTGGGATCTGATGCACTCCCAACGTGCACACCCAGTGAAACCACAATCTGGATTAATAACTGGATATATAACATTCTGGGTACAGCCAATAAGCAGTTTATAAGTGGATGACAACCATAATAAGACTGAAGGCTGATGAATCGAAATCACATGATAACACCATAACTGTTGCGTTTGTTAATTGCAGTCATCAAGTAGAAGGTCTCCGCAGCTAGGCCATGATTAACCGGGGAGGGGGGTGGGATGACAGTGACTGAGTTACACATACTTTCTAGGGCTGTGCTGGGATGCAAAGCCAATAGGTGAAAAAGTAAGATGATACTGGGAAATAAACTCACTATCAAAAATATACTTCTTAGGAATTCAGCTGATGAAAGAAAGTTCAAACAAGTGGAAAACAGATTACAAAATTCTCTGTCCACTGTTGTTAACGCACTTTATTAATAACTTTTTATTAAATTTACTAAGTATTTGGCTTTGTTTAACATCTTTGTCAGTCAAAATGGAAAGTGCAAGTTCACATTCTGCTGACAGTTGGAAGTGCAACCACCATGTGGATTATGACAGATAAGTTCCCATTGGTGGACTGGGCAGTGATCTCACAAATTGGGGTGGAGCAACACCAGTGTGGAGAAATCCATTCTAAATCAGCAGGTATGTGTACATGATTGGTTGTGTTACTTTATAGAAATTCCTGTTATCTAAAAACTGGAATCAGACCCAGTATTTTGGAAAGTGACTGTAGACTGGACCACATCCAGTTCACCTGTCACCTTTTCAGTGTCTTGGCTTTTTTGTCCATGTTGAGAAATTTGCGTTGACATCTAAAACCAGCTCGGGTACCAAAGCCCAGAGGGCTTTGTGTTTCTCAGCTCACGTTGACACTCATGCCCTTGTGACAAGGTTTAATATATTACCCCTGCCTGGGGAATCTCATGGTGATGAGTGTCATCGCCATAGAAACCTCCTCCAGTGTTAGGCCTCAAGCCAGAGGGATTCTGGCTCAGATGTTCCCTGCTGAGCGACTGAAGGAGGTCCAATCTTAACACAACTCTCGTATCCATCAGCCTGGTCTATAACTTCAGCTGACCGCCGAAACCACCAATTTATACCAGACAGGACCCCTTTTGAAAATATTACTCTCAGGTCATCATTTATCCCAGGCTGTTCCAGAAGGTATCCCTGCGAATGGGAATGGCCATGGAGATTGCTTCTAATGTCTGAAATTAAGCAATACAGTACAGTGGTACATAGCCCAAACACGTTGTTTGCGAGTAATGAGAGTACATTGCCCCTAAGTACTTCTTAATGTCAGTCATCTCAGCTATCTGGCTGTTAGTTTTTTTTTTTTATTTGCATCATGTGTTAAGTAATTTGTGGTCTTTTTTTGCATCTTACAAGGATCAACAAAAGAGATATTATGAAATGTCCCCAGTACAGCAGTCTCTGTTAAGTGTCTAGACTTCTGGTTTCCTGACAGTGCAGTACATGAGTCACAGCAATGTGTCATGCCCGGCTGCCTTTGTGGTGAACTTTCCTAGGTCTGTACTAGTCTTTGTGCTGATCGCCCTTCAAACTTAGGGCCCGAGTAAAACTGAGTAGCTTGTCAGGACCTAGTTTTACAGCAGGATTAAATGCTTATTTGGCCACACCACGAATATTAGAGTTCAGTGTCTTGAGCCAAACATCCCAAGCATTCAAAATCTAAAGCTCTCCCAGTGTAGTCTTTGGGCTGCATGCCAGAGACCTGACTTATGTAGCATGTTTCTTTAGCAATTTAGGGGGTGTTGTGTGCAACAGTCACAACGCTTTTCATAATTTAATGTTGGGATTTAGTTGTTGTGATGAATCAGCATTATCAAATACTGAAATATTTGAGAATGTGCATAAAATTGAAAACAAAAGACCAAAAAATAAAGTGCATCCGAAATTGCACACTTGCACGACTCAACTGCTAATGCAGTACAGTATGTACTCCATGTATGCATGAGAACAGTATGTATGCATGTATGCATACTAGCGTCCCCATCTTGGACATTACCTGACCTGGATGTTTACCAATGACATAGCTTGATTCTCCTCCGAAATTAAAAACTGTTTAAAACTCTCAATGAAAAAATATTCCAGTCAACTTGTGCAACTAGGTATTGTTTTCTATTTAAATTTGTAATGGGACGCCACTTGATAGAAATTCCTGAGTAAGTGACATTCTTTACCTCTGGTTGCACCTCCAGTGGCCTTTTTGGATAGCATAGCATCCATTGGCTGCACACTTTTTGCAGAAATTTGCAGAATGTAGTATGTGATCCGGGTATCGTTTGCCTACGGTCTCAACCATACTAAGGATATGAACCTACTGCTCACGCACACTACGTTTCGCCTATTACGTAGCAAACTAGTATACAATTTCAGGCACACTCAGAACTGAATAATACATAAGCCGATTAAATATTATTTATCCAGTCTCTAATAAGTTTGCAGTTTATTTGTTTAGCAGTTTACCGCTGCTGTTTTTGCGTGAGCTCTGCGGGCACGCTCTAGGCCAATCATATTCATTTACATCCTTGCCACTGGACTCACTTATAGTGTGGCGCACTTGTGAGAAATTTAACAAAAATGAGTGTGGCAAGCAAGGGTCTGATCAACAGAAGGCATTCATTTTTTGTTGTACAAAAATGTTATGGATTCCATAGTGACAATATATAGCAAAAGCAAGTGATTTGTGGGCACTGCTCTGTGTCTGCTAGCTCAACTGGCCGTACCAAGTCTAAGAGAATCTGATTACGCTGCAGCTGTTAATTTTAAATGTACATTTTTAAATTGTCATGGTTGTCATTTAAAATGTTTGTGCGATTCATGTTCTGTGAATTCTGTGAAATGAAAGTTAATGGTTGGTGTATCAGTACAGACTTTTTGGCTAGTTAACCAGAATGTGAACTATTGACTTGCCTTACCCCGTAAAGACACCCTATAGTCTATACTCAATTTGCTCTATTTGCTAGTTTATTTTGGTAAATTTCGGAGTCTTTTATTTTTGCTTAAAAATATTGTAATATTTATCGCAAAGATTTCAAATATCTCAATTTTAAATTTTCCAAAGTTGTTCAGCCCTGGTTTCAAGGCTACGTTCAATATTTTTTGTTATCCTTTTGCAGCAACAAGGGACGTCTAATTTTTTATGGAAATAAATGAATGGAGTGGCCTATAAGCCACAGATATATTCTTAGAATTGTGTATAAGTATAATAAGTAATAGAATATTAAACATTATTGTATGCTGCAGAACTTGGACTACCTCTTCAATTTAGTTTAATTTCAGTTTTATTTCAGTAATTTAATTTATTCAAGGTACTTTTCATGTTTCACGTCGACACACTTCTCGGAGTGTGTGGTGGGGAGTGGTTAGCGAATATTATTCAAGGGACGGGCAGAAATCGATCAGTATTTCTGCCTGAAATGCCCATTCCTATTTAAATGGTACACAATATAATGTGTACTAGGAGAAATTAAGCTTTGAAACTTACAGTGGTCAGGATTATCTTTCAGTTTCAGTCATCAGCTACTTTAATTCTCATTGGTTACTTTATTCATTTTAAACCCCATCATATTAAACTATGCTGTGATCCCATCTATTAAGTTTTGAAGCATATTTCTCCTGGCTAAAGGTGAAACAGTCAGGAATTTACAGTTATTGGCTCAGAAGTGCGACCTTTATGTATTGGGAGAATATTCAGGTGGATGGAAAGGTGATGAATGAATAATTTAGGCTCATTTTCATAATTCATTAACTTGAGGGTTTTATCTCTTTGTGCCCCGGGCAGGGGGGAGATAACAGGCGATATGTGGGCTACCTTTAATAAAGAGGTTGTAATAAAGCAATATGTGCACTGGCAGTCTGCTTTTAGGAGGGAGAGGCACTTGGAGACCCCCATTCAGCCCACCATTAGTCTCCAAAAGAGCAGACCCTCTCCGGTGGGAACGAGGACTCCAGCCTTAAATCTGTAACCCCTCTGAGATATCTGAGGTGGCATTTCGTTGGACCTTTCTACTAGCCACGCACAACTCAGCTGTGCAGTGACAAAGGGTAGTTTCACAGTGCTGGAAAAATCCTGGCCTGCATTTGCGAAAGGTCATCACATCTGCTGAGGAGAACTGGGAAGCTTTAAGTAGCTCTTTAGCTAGCTCTGCTTATGGGTTACAAATAAGGAGAACATTCAGAAGTGGTGCTACGCAGACAGACTGCATATATTACATGAGCCAAAAAAGGTATATGATATATGGTGACCATGCCGGCACCCTGCACCATTAGACTGGATACCAATCCATCATATTTTGTAGAAATAAAAATTCACCTAAACCTAAATGTTGCTGGATTAGGGGAGGAAACAATGTAAACACTACATAAACATAGAGACAAGAATGGGACTGAAATCTATAACCCTGGATGAGTGAGCATACGATGCTAACCACTGAGCTGCTTGTTTCCACATATAATTATACCATTTGAAAGTAAACCTTTACAGACTGAAGCAGTGAAACGATCTAGCAAATTAAAAAAGATACGCCTCTGTTTCTAAGGTCTAGAGGACAAGAGCCATTTTAGGCAAACATTCTGAGTCTCTCTGGAACCAGATATGCCCAGCAGTGAGTCAGAGAAGTGACGAAAACACAGCTTTAAGTCGACGTTGCCATGTGGGAGTGAATGAGGTGTTTAATTTAGTACAGTGGGGGCTCACTGTACCTCACAATACCATAGATTAGTGAGCTAGTGAGTCACAAACAAACGTAAATTCCAACAGCCGCGGTATGAGCCTCAAAATGGATCTGTCTATTTGTATTACGCGTTGCTGCATCGGGGAGACTGACTCGTAATGTGGGCGGGATGAGAGACACCAGATATGTAAATCATTGGACAAACCAAGTGTCATTATAACACAAGTGTTCAGGCTAATGAAACTTTGCGACACAATGTGGAGATCCATTTAGGTGAATTTTGTGCGTACCCTGTGGCGGATTAGCATCATATCCAGGGGGCCCCCTGCCTGTTCCCTGTCTTTTCCGGGACAGGCTCCAGGGTCACTGTTTTGATTCAAATAAGATGGATGGTTGAATGCCCCAGACAAGACATCTGTAGCTGGGCCAGCAGCTGGCATTAAGCAGTCAACTACTGTAGTTAGTTAGTTTGCTCAGGCTGTCAGTTGTGTCCATAGCTATCCTTACTGTATTACTGTACTACACTGAGCTTGTGAATGTAGTAGCAGCATCACTCTCTATAGTGACATCACTGGTGAGGCGAGAGCTTAATTGAATCCCTGAGCTACTTTAAATTATTTTCAGCAACAAGAGCAATAATGCTCTTATTATCAATTGCTTTGTCACTTTTCACAATAAGACTTTAAAAAATATGAAAGTGTTCCCCATCTTACATTTTAGATTAGCAATATTTTATGATCATGGATCTGTGCTGCGTTAATTTTAATATTAGGCCAACCAAAGAGTTTTGACCCTGTAACCCTGAACAAGATAAGTGGTTGAAAGATGTTTTGAATTCATTAGCTACTTGCTAAAAATCCCGGATGTTATGGGTTTAAAAATATATTCCATTTGATAAATGAAAAGTCCATGGCTCTGATACTTTAACGAGTACATTCATGCTAATGTGCTGTTTTCATGCTGACTCATTTTTGAGTGTGTGAATGCTTGCTCATAAGTGATATAAAAACTTTAAAACTGGCATTATTATTCAAAGATGGCAACAGGGAAATCGGTGATTGAGTCTGGGTTATGGCTCTTTAACAGTTTAGGAAACTGTAACAAATTTAGGAAACCCTGGAGTCTGATCCTGGAACATAGTCACCCAACCTTCTCCCATGCAGCTGCACTGCAAAATGACTTAAGTTGGCCTTTGGTCCACTCGTTATTCCCCGAGGTGGTGTTCAGTTCAGTTGCAGATGATCTTTCATCATTGTGATATGACTCATCAGTTTAACCCTGTCACCATTGTTTATGACTTCACTGATTATCACCCACCCATCCCTCCATCCTGCTTCAAACCACCTGTCCCAAACAGGCTCTTGGGGCTGTTCTGTATCTCTTACACAAATATGACTTATCTGATACCCATAATTCTACACTTACATCGTCATATATTTTCGTAATGTACCTTTGAATAATATTCTTATATATTTCCTGAGATGCATTCCATCAGCATTTCTCAACCCGATCCTCTGGGTCGTCCAGGCAGTCCAGATTTTTACTTTCTTCCTGCTCCCATCCAATATAAAACACAGAATACCTGGTACAGAGAGGGAAAATGTGGACTGGGAGGTGGGAGGGTGCAAAAATATGGACTGTCTGGGGGTCCTTGAGGACTGGGATGAGAGACACTGCATAAAATGATAAATATCAGTAAGGCTACCCACTAGAAAATGAAAAGATGGCTGCATGTGTGATACTCATTACGTGGTCCTGAGACACTGTCAGTGATGGATCAGGCAAAGATCCACGTTCATGACAAAAACAGTAGATAAGTCATGGCAAATGAGAAGGCTTTGTTTGGTGAGAAACATGCTGCCGCCGAGTCTCTGCCGCCTTGCCTTTCATCTGCCATTTCCGAGTCGCTTGGAGTCTTCAGGCCGACTCCTCGCTCTGTCGCTGGCTGTAATCTTGTCGCTGAGGAGAAGCAGGCAACAACAGGAAATTACTGATTGACCGCCTGCCTATTCTGAGTCTTAATTGTTCCATATGCTGGTGAACAGCAGAATTACAGTGACCTTGCTTACAGGGGCAGGGGGGCAGTTTAATCATGATATCTAGGGATAAACAGACATTTCACATGGGCTCACGTCTCCCACCGCCCTGCCACATTTCTGGTAAGTGTGTCGACGTTTTTTTGGGCACCTCACTGGCGCTGGCAAGGCAGGAGGCCGGCCCTGTTATTATCCACACTGATTTTCTGACAAAAGAAGATGATTTTTAGACCCTTGTCAGTTTGGAGATTCCCCGAGGGGCAGTGGACAGCCCTGGGCTCCTTTTAACTGGGATTTAGCAGATGTTCTCCAGTGATTCATGCATCTGAGCCCTGCCCCCCCACCCTCCCAAGCTGTGCCCGACAGACCTCCAGATCCATTGTATCCAAGGGCAACCCTGAATGTTGTCAGGTCTTGCTATAGAAAGCCGGGCCCACATCTGGGAGGCAGCACCGCTGTCTGTCAGCTGTGCCTGACCAAACGAGCTTTGCAAGTAAACCCAATTATACAGTCAAATCAGATTTTAATCACAGGAAGGAGAACAAGTTTAGGGTCATTTTTGCTCACATCCGACTCCTGTTTTCCTCCCATATTGTATATATATCTGGCCACTGAATGTTAGCAGATAAGCAGTGTTTAGCCTTTATATACTCACTATATAGTCACTTTAAATAACTCTGCTGTACCAAGAATTTTAAATATTTCTCATTTCCTCACATTTCTACTCCCACTCAGGTCATTCTCATCCTTTAGCTTTAACCTGGAGAACAACTTTATACAATTAGACCTTTGGTTAACAATCAGGGGCACCAGCTGACGAAAGAGTCTTTTTATCCAGTATAAAGGCAAATAAATTATACTCCTATGATAAATGTGTATGGAAAATGTGTTAGGGAATATTCTGTTGTTGAACAGAGATGGTGTTTCACACTGAGAAAAAAATTCTAAAGGGAAGTTGGGGCCTGATCTCACTTCAAACCACTGAAAACAAGCTCTGATCTTTTTATAGTGAATTTAATGTCGGTGACCTGCAAGAGGCACATTATTTCTGCATAAAGACAGGCCACATGTCACTGTGGTCCACAAAGCAGTGAGTTGTATTTATATGGAGCAGCAAGTTTGCATTAAGTACTGTGAACATTCAGATGACGAAGAAATAGGTGCTGCACCTGTAATCCTTCCTAGCAAACTGTTTTGCACTTTTGTTTTTAAGCACAATAATGAATTTCTTATGTAATGACATGTTCCCCTTGTGAGATAAGGAGATTAATATCGCAGTTATGTGCTGAATTTCAGTTACTTTGGTGTCATTCATAATAATAACTATTATTGATCCCCGTGGGGAAATTCTCTTCCTGCAATCCAGCTCTCCACGAGAATAAGCTTGGCTGTGAAGGGCAGCCACCTCGAGGTGCACCCACAGAGCTGGGGGTTAAGGGCCTTGCTCAAGGGCCCACAGAGGTGCTGAGGCTGGGCGTGAACCAGCGACCTTCAAATCACATAACCATAACAGCCAATAGCCAAGTAACATTTGCATTACGAGGTGAACGACAGCACAGCAAAGGCCATCTAGTACAAATCACAGCGGATGTCACAGAGCCCCGCCCCCCAGCCCACCCCATGTGTGCTCTGTGTCTTGCCACTGTTTTGCCTTAAGCATGAAATGTTAAAGAAAACATCTTCCAGTACATTACTTCCCATTGCCTTTGTGCATTCAGGCGAAGTGTTGTGTAGCCCTGTGCTTCTTTCTTACAAGGTGAAGGACATTTAAGTCTGATCACTGTTCTATGGTAGCTTTTTGAGAACGTATACACATTATGCAAACAAGGTTTGACCAGATGAAATGAATAAAAGGAAGAAGAAACATCAGCACAACTTCCTGAACTTAAGTATGTCAGATTGGTCATTGATATCTGCCTAATGTGATCTTCTGTGCCTTGTGTCCTTACCACCGCCGTGCAGGTGAAGCAGATCATGGAGGAGGCGGTGACCAGGAAGTTTGTGCATGAAGACAGCAGCCATATTGTATCTTTCTGCGGTAAGTGTGACAAGCGTCTGTTTATTAATGAACAATCAGCCTTCTGCCGTAGAGTGTCTTTAATTGGGTGTGATAGGGACTCCACAGAGACACCTGACTTGGGGCTGAAACACTTGCTGCACAGTGGTTTGGTGCTTCCGGCTGTTCACTCAAGTATTCCCATAACTAGTTGGGTCCAGTTGGCAACTCCATACTGGAAACACTATGAACGGTCAGCACAATTCCAAGGGAGCATGATTATTAATTGATTATTGACTGATGTACAAGATTTCACAAGATAATTAAAGCTGCAAGCGATCTATTGGACACTGAAAATTTAATGCCACACTATGGGAACCTATTGATATATATCAGTGGATGTAAACAGATGGGTAAATGTAAAGCTGATTCAGCAGTTCCCTAAGGCTACTTTGAAAGAAATCTATTGCACTTTAGTTTAGGGAATGGTTCAGCCCATAAGATGGTCATTTAGGAGAAATGCTCAAAATGCTTAATCTTTACAGTGCAGGCAGCACTTGGATATATTAAAGCATTGTGTGGAATTGAATTAAGGTCCTCTACTGCTAATTTTATGTCAGTAAAGAATCAGTTGTAAAATATTGTACTTGACAGTTCATATGTCTTAGCTTGGACGGCATGACTGCTTTGGTTTCACCTCCTGTTTTTAAGTAGCCATTTTATGGAGGAGCAGAGCTATCTGTTGCTCAAATGGGTATAAAAAGAAAGATGGACACCTGTGTAATCGGAGGGCAGTCTGTGTAATGAAACACTGCTCACCTTGGTCCTGGCCGGCTCATCAGGTAGCTCTAAACTTTCATGTCATTGGGCAAACAAATGAGTCAGGTGTTCAGTTTGTTTGCCGTGCCTGGGACAGAGTAAAGCCCCCTGAGATGTCAGACAGCCTGGCTAGGGGGGGGTTTCTTCGATGGCACGTTAGCTCCGGTTGCTCTGGTAATCTTGCACATATCACTTGTCATCTCTGCTATGTTTACCAGCAAAAGGCCTTTGTTTCCCCCAGTGGCCTCGTGCTGTGCTTTGTTTGACGGACGTGTTGACTCAGTGCTATATTCTCCTTCTGCTCTCTGCACCCCGCCTCCCCATGAATGTAAACGTAGATCCCATTCCACTGTGGCTATGTTCCCAAGCATGGCGATCAAGGTCTGAGTAATGTGTTAGACGCTGTCTGATTGGACACGTGCCGCCAAATCATTTTTCTGAAGAAATATTTTGAATGCATCAGTACTGGAGATATGTTTTGATTGATTAGCATGGGCATCACTACATCAGCAGCGAATGGGATCTGGCCCCACCAGATGTTGCATGGAGTAATGCACGTTCTGATCAATAATTCAGTGTAATAGATATACACTCTTTGTGAGTAACATTGTTACATGTTTATCACATATGGTGACAGTAGTGCTGTCTGGTACATTCCAGATATCTTCTCCAGGCAGTCTTTGTTTGGTAAGCATGGGGCCAGCCCATCAGCGTTCGTTTAACCAAGTGAGCAGTTGAAAACACTGTGTGCATGTTCAGTGCACTTTCAATAATGTGCTACGGGGCACGATCACACTGGCCCCACGCTGAGAGCAGCAAATAACAAAAATAATAGATTGACATACATGTAGACCATTCAGTATGCATCATATACAGTATCGGCGCTGCGGTAGTGTGAATGGAAGCCAAAGGACTTGAGGTCAGGCATCAGGAAAACAAAAAGTGGATTTGGTATTGAATAATACCAAAGCAAGGTAATAAAACAGGACTGTGAGGGGTCAAATGGGAAGGCTTAGCACAGGAAAGGGCACAGGCAACAGGATGAACCTTGATGACTAGACTGGGGTTGACAAGATAAACAGAGACTAACAAGGGGCTAACGAGAGGCAGCTGGGGGTCATTTCCACTCGAGGGTTAGGGCTGAGAGACAAGAGGAATAAATGAGTAACAGGCGTGGCTTGTTAGGGCTATGACAGGGAGGGTTAGGGACCGTGGCTTGTTAGGGCTATGACAGGGAGG
>JAODKN010000041.1:30422885-30440288 GCA_026774425.1 Petrocephalus zakoni | reverse complement strand
CCTGATCGCCATTAATGCAGTGCTCACTCATAAGCGAGGAGTCTCCTGATCGCCATTAATGCAGTGCTCACTCATAACCGAGGAGTCTCCTGATCTGTTCGCATCACCTTCTCAGTACCTTTTACGAGGCCAGAATAATGGGATTCTTGATATCAAGCCCAGTTACTCAGCCTGCTGTCCTATTCATGCTATAAGATTTTAGGTAATATTTTAGGTATTAGTATGAATAGCTATCAAGATTTTCAAACTTTTTCAGTCTGTAATTTCAATCTGTTAAATGAGTTATGTTTATATTCTTTAAATACATAACTTAATTCCGACTGAATTACACTAAAAATGCGGTAAGATTGCACACACAGGAATGGAAACGGTAATTAACAGTCCTGTCATGCAAATAACGTTCAGCTTGCGTTCTATAAGAGTCTCTGTCCTAATTCTCTGTGCCACTTCTGTCATGTGAAATCTGATTAAATGTGGCCCTGATCGGCAGCTCTGTTTTCTTGCTTATTTCATTTAAAGTTTGCCTGTAGAAATGGATGCTTTACCGTTTATAAGGTGACACTATAAGTCTTTCGAGTGCTTACACATAACCCAGCCATTCTCCAGAAGCGCTTAACCAGCACCGGGTCGGTGTGAGCTGGAATGCGGCACAGATAAACACACACTCACACACAATATGGGAAATTTAGAAAGGCGTTTTTGGGCGATCCCACACACACAGGGCTCGGGGCAAGAATCAAAGCCCCAGTGCTGCCGCTGTGGATCACAGCGCCTCCCTCATACTCACTGTCACTCATTTATGCTGGAATGTTGCAGTATATTTATGTTAAATATTTCTCATTGTTGCATTTATAAGCTTGATCCTTGATGCCATCAGTGCGAGCGTCCCTCTCCTTCTCAGCTGCCCTGGGCTTCTCTGCACCTTCCTCATTATCTCCTCTGTCATGCTGTTCTTCCCCGGTTCCTTGCCGCAGGTGTTTGAGTCAGTGGAGGAAGTCGATCAGATAGAGACGGAACCCAAGGGCGACGAGACCAAGCAGGCCCCCAAAATTCCCAACGGGACCCTGGCGAATGGTACTAGCTCCCCCGACTCAGGGCACCCCTCCTCCCGCAACTTCTCCATCACTTCTGGCCTCTCGGACCGCTCACTGAGCACCGAGGACAGCAGTGCGCCCGAGGCAGCAGCTAAGGGCACCTCCCTCCAGCCACAACCTGCTCAGCTAAGCCCGGTCAAGGCGGAGCAGCGAGCAGACCCCATTCCCGCTGCCAGCGTGGACACCAAGCTTCAAGTCCCTCCAGAGAAGGGATCAGCTGCCAAGGAAGGAGCCAAAGGCATTGAGAGACAGGAAGCCGTGGCTGTGGATAAAGAGGAGGCCAGCATTTCAGAAATGAAGGAGTGCAAGGCTCAGCAGACAGGGGGCGCTGTGAGTCCAGAGCCCAAGGGAGCTGGGTTCCCAGAGACACAAGCCATCGATGCTCTAGAGCCTGTAAAGGCAGAAAGTTCAGACGCAAAGCAGGAGTCCAAGCATCCAGAAGCATGGGGGGCTGTGGGTCAGGAACCAAAGGAGCCTGAGGGTCGGGAAGCAGTGGGCAGAGGTTCAGAAGCACCTGGCGACCAGCTGAAAGCTAAAGAAGAAGCTGAAGCTGAAGAAATGAAAGAGGGGAAACCCACAGAATCTGAAGAGATCAAGGCTCAGGAAAAGAAGGAAAATGTAATGAAGTTTCCGGATATGAGCATGCCTAAGGTGTTTGAAACTGGGTCCAAATTGCTGACAGCTACTGAAATTTCAAGTTCTGTAAGGAATGAGGAGGTCCTGCTCACTACAGACTCTGATGAGTCTCCTTCTGCAATTGAAATGGAGGAGATACCTCTGGTCGCCAAAGTGTCCATGAGCCCTTGGGACAGGAAGGCCCCCTCAGAGAGCACGGGAGACTCACTGTCAGCCCTAGCGGACAGCGTGGGGCCGAGCCCAGAATTGGAGGATGCGGAATTGGGTCCATCAGGGTTGCCGGTGCTGGAACTGAGATTGGAAGATGATGCAGGGAAGGGCAGCCCTGATGGGAGCGGGTCAGCCCTGTCCGAGCCCGAGATGGAAAGCCTTTTCCCCCAGTTTGACTCACTGGCCGTCGGTGGGGAAGTGAAAAATGAAGCCACATCACCGGTCTCCTCCATCGGAACCACCTACTCTGTAAGACCCCGCTGCCGTCTGGAATGCGATATTAGCAGATGGGGGGCTGAGCATTCACTACAGGGATGATAAGAAAGTGGCTCAAATTACTCATGACTAACATGGTATTTAACTCTCATGTGCTATTATCGTTTATTATTATAGCAAGAGCTGCTAGACATGTACACCATTAACCTTCACCGAATCGAGAAGGATGTCCAGCGTTGCGACAGGAACTACTGGTACTTCACTCCCGCCAACCTGGAGAAGCTCCGTAACATCATGTGCAGGTGCCTGTCAGAGTTGTCAGTGCGGGTCTACGTGCAGAAAAAGCCTGTCTCGATGGCTTCTCGGGGTCTTTTCGGTAACTGTTAGTATAACTTAGGCATGTCCTTATCTTCACAGCTACGTTTGGCAGCACCTGGAGATTGGTTATGTCCAGGGTATGTGTGACTTGCTGGCACCTCTACTCGTCGTCCTGGATGACGGTGAGTCTGTTTTTTCCAGGAGTTGAATGAATTAGCCCTGTACCAGCCAGGCTGACTCACTCACCCTCTCTGTCCCTCCCTGCCTTGTCGTAGAGGCTATGGCCTTCAGCTGCTTCACAGAGCTCATGAAGAGGATGAACCAGAACTTCCCTCATGGGGGGGCCATGGACACCCACTTTGCTAACATGCGGTCTCTCATCCAGGTAACACGGCTTTAATCTGAAAGCAGTGACTCATCAAGGGATCAAAAGAGAGCTCAAATACCCCTTGCATGTTTTTGAAGATGATAAAAGTTCTATTGACGCCAACATGGGACTAATAACTGTTCCAGTCTAGAGATGGGATCTGTCCTGATCAAATGACTTGAGGGTATTTTGAACTTAAGGAAAATAATGCACTGTAAACTCACTTATTATTGTGGGTTATCCATCTGCATTATACTGATTTATATTTCTTTTATTATTGAATTAGAATGCAGCTAGAACACACTATAGCACTGCAACAGGAACTCAGGGATGATAGTTTTAACCGTATTGCCATGATACATAAAATGTTATTTTGCTCAGGTAGTGTTGCAGGAATTTTCCCACAGATGGTGGGAAAAAGCCCTAGGAAAATGTACGAATTTATATGTCCAGGTTTTGCTAAACTTGTGAGGGCCAAAAGAAAATTCTCAAAAAACGTGACTAGTGAGGTCATTTTTTCAGTCCTCACTACGTCAGACTTAAATAGACATTTAATAAAAATCCGTGAATGCAATCAAAAAAGTAAAAATGCCAAAAGTCTTGTATTTTGTTTGGTTACTTATGGTTAAGGTTAGGGCTGGGTAGGGGTTAGGGGTGTGATAACTGAGATAAGAGTTTTTCCCATAGAAATGAATGGATGGAGTGTGTGTGTGTGTGTGTGTGTGTGTGTGTGTAAATGTGTGTAAATGTGTGTGTGTATGTGTGTGTGTGTGTGTGTGTGCATAAATTTGTGTGTGTATACGTGTGTGTGTGTGTGTGTGTAAATGTGTATGTGTGTGTGTATGCGTGTGTGTGTGTATACGTGTGTGTGTGTGTAAATGTGTATTTCATTTTGGACAGAAGCTTCTCCATCACCTTCTCTTTCCACCTCTCACTCTCCTAGATCCTGGATTCCGAGTTGTTTGAGCTGATGCACCAAAATGGAGACTACACCCACTTTTACTTCTGCTACCGCTGGTTTCTGTTGGACTTTAAACGAGGTAATAACCCCCTGTGAGCAGCCATTGAGAGCAGTGTTCAAATGCACCTGCCTCTTCTTTGAAGGCACTCTTTTAATTTAACACATCAAACAGCTACAGAAATCACTATAAAAAATTCCCTTCCCTGAAAGCATGATTTTCGTCTGGCTGGTGCGGAGCTCGCTGCCACTCCACTTCTCCGTGTTTGCATAATTTCCTCCTCTTCGAGCATTTACATTTCCACCTGTGATGTGACGTGAAGCTGAGTGTGGGTCTTGACCACTCTTGCCGCTGACCTCCATCCCCTCTGCCCTGCACACCCCGCCAGAGCTGGTGTACGACGACGTGTTCGCCGTGTGGGAAACCATCTGGGCGGCCAAGTACACCTCCTCAAGCCACTTTGTCTTGTTCATCGCCCTCGCTCTGGTGGAGCTCTACAGGGACATCATCCTAGAGAACAACATGGACTTCACGGACATCATCAAGTTCTTCAACGGTGAGCGACCCCTTTGGTTCTACCTCAGAGCCGCAGTCAAAAAGCTGCTGAAAGAGAAAAGACTCAAAGGGAACCAGTAAGCTGGTGTGTGCGCTTATAGTACTGGCACAGAGTGGCTGCCGTAGCGCCCCCTGACACTGCTGGTGAGGGTGTGTCGTTCCTCAGAAATGAACAATCTGAGAAGATGACACTCTTGTTATCATTACAATGAATGAATCGATGAATCAATGCCTATGTTATTACTGGTCATATGCCTCATTCTTACAGAGATGGCGGAGCATCACAACATCCAGCAGATTCTGACTCTGGCTCGCGACCTGGTGTGCAAGGTGCAGACGCTCATTGAGAACAAGTGACCCCCCCGTGGCCCCCCTTCCTGCCAGTTTCCATGAACAGGCTTCCCAGTGTGCCGCTTGTTTCAGCCGCGTCTGGCCTGGAGTCTCGTATGCTGTCTGTCACCGTGCAAAACTGTGTATCATTGCCATTCACCATTTCGCTGCATCTGCCAGTATGTGAGTAATATAGCCTACTGTAACAGGTAACAGTTCAGGTATGAAAACTTAATGTGTATTCTGTCCTAAAAGAGGCGCATGGCCCAGGGAGATAGTATGATGTCACCTCCGTAGAACATTAGTAAGTAGAAACACTTTGACTGACGGTGGCTTCATAAGAAAGATCAGGTTTTTGGGTAAAAAGCCAATGTAGAACTGACATCAACATGGTGCATCCAGTTCTGACCATCAAAGACTACTTCAGTGTTATGGTCAGGCTGAGCCATCTCCTCCTGGAACTGAAGCTCGGCTTCCAGACTCTGGGAGAGGTTGGAGAGAGTCTATCTGGCTGACTTTGCAAATTAAGAGTGAGACAACATTACAAATCTCAGCCACAGTATTTCAAGAGCACTTCTGTATTTGCTTGTCACGGTGCTTAACATTGGTGCGGTTATAACAGCACGGTTTATTAGTCAGCGTGAGAGTGACAGAAGTCAAGTCAAGTGGGCTAAGAATTTTGTTAGTCATTAGGTCAAAAGGAGAAAAGGCCATTTAGAAAGCACTCAAAGTGCATTGATACAAAGCTCTCTGTCTGCTGTTTTTCAGTGTCATCAAACTTTCCAGGGCACCATAAAAGAGGGGAAAGTTAGAACGATTCCAAGGGCCCCTGAATGATAGGGACCCTAAAAAATTTGGAACATAACTGGATTGTTCTGGAGTGGGGAGCCTGATATGATATGCCAAAATCTCAAACCATACCCCTGGTCATGCCAGTGACATAAACACACCATATTGCCAGAAAAGTATGTATTACCTCTTTGAAGAAATCCTGGAAATAATATTTGATATTTATTTGCCTTAATCTGTACTGTCCTGACAATCGATGTTCTCACATTTTAGCATTGTTCAGTTCCATCGTGCTTGCTTGTATAGTACCCGATAACTGCAATGGCCTTCTGGACTGACTTTTGGCTACTTGTCCTTGTCAAAATGACTAACAGGTCCACAAATATCTATAATCATCAAGATGTCAGAATGCCTTCAGTATGTCAGACTTTAAAAAGAGGCAAATCTCAAGATAAACTTTTACCATACAGTACTTCTGACTTTTGAAAAAGTGCATAAAACTTTTTTGTGGAAATATGTCTGGATGAGGAATTTTAAATGGATCCAGTAGCAATTTCAAGTACAATACAAATTTTGCCCTAAAATCATGCAAAAATCTACATGAGCTAATTTTAGTAAAGTCAGTTTTATTTAAATAAGTGTACAGTTACACAATGTATTCTGTTATTGCTCACACACCATTGAGGCTTTTATTATAAGGCATCATTACCTACCCTCAAACTTAGCACTGGTGTAGTATCCTCTTTGTATGACGGTTTTATTACGGTGAAGCTGGCTGTATGACTGGAAGCAAGGTGGCCCATTGCATTCTGGGAAGTACATGAACACTGTTGAAAGCCTGTCAGTAATGTGTTAATGCCAATGTTTTAAATTACATTTTTATTTTCCCCTCCTATGGCATTGGTGTCTGTTCCAAGATAAATCTATATATTGCTGTCTGTGTATTGTACTGTAACAAGGGGAAATTAACAAATGTAATTATAAAGTGTCTGTGTATTAAGAAAAAAACTATATTATGATATATGTAATATATATAGAGAGAGAAACGTATATGATATATGTGAATTATGGTTTTCTGGACAAAAATGAATACAAAATACAAAGATATAATACAGTGCTCTTATTTATTTTTTCATTATTCTTCAGTGAATCACTGTATATTATGTAAATCTTGTGATGCTTATTCAACGTTTTCTATTGTCATTCAATATTTAAAGTACCCCCATGCCTTGTAAAATGTATTTTATTTTCATGAATCTCCCTAAATAACATTCCTATGTTTCAGGACTTAGGTTGAGCGATAGGGATGGAGTCCATTTTGGCATAACACTTTGTATCATCAAAATAAAATTGAGAACCCTGAAATACTGATACACATAAACTGTCTACTATTAAGAAAGAACGATAGCGGGCATTTGCAGGTAGATTGTATACATTTAGTTCTTCAGGTGACACGTTCTAAATTCAAAGCAACTTTATACATCTGCATATGTTACTGTGGAAATTTATGTAAGATACCTGAGTTAGAGGTTAGAGGTCACTAGCATCTCTTTCAGGATATGAAGCAACATCATTAAAGCAACAAATGTACATCTTTAACCGATATGACACCTGTAGCCCTTCTGTAGAAAAGAACTTTGTTCAGCCCCATGTTTTAGAAACAAGCTGTAGCTTAACTCACGTGTCACACAGTGTTCTCCTTCACCCTGCTCTGAGTGACCTTTTATAAAGTCTCACAATTGTTTCACATTAATTTTGCCACATAGTGACTTAATGTACAGACATGTGCTATAAGATGGTAAGTATGGTAGAATATATCTGTGCACTGTTTACAAAGGTATATTTTCCAGAATTTAATACAGAATGCTATTGCTGCCTTTGGGAAGTGTCACTCATATTCAAAAAGCAAATTGTAGACCCCCACCCCCTTTACCACGCCATGATTATGCTGCAAAACTGACTCGTAATTAATGGTACAGGGGACAACCTGCATCTTCCTACATTCCTGACATCACAGAGCTGGACGTCCATTCCTATCCGTCAACTTCCTGAATTCATTTGTGTTTCTTTTTTTTATATCGTGGATGTTTCTTGTAATGCATATAATGGTAACTGTATGTTACAGCAAAATGACAAGAAAGTTTATATAGTTTTTATTTTATTGATTTGTTTACTTGAATTTGCTTTTTTTTCTAAGCTAGTATAATTGTTATTTTGTGGTTGGTCATAAACAGTATAATGCAAACAGATTCGAAATAAATATTAGATGGTCTATGTATTTATAAAAAACCCAATAAAATGGAATTGTTCTTATTTTTCCAATTACTGTTTCAGTAGGCATATTTATGTTGTCTCTTTCCAAATTGCCTTAAAAATAATAGTTATGTTAATAATAATAATAGTAATAATAATAATAATAGAAATTCAGATGAGTAACTGTGAAGCAGTGCATGGCAATGAGGTAGAAGCACACTTCTCCTTGGAAATTTGTCTCGGGATTTGAGGAACCACATTGGAATATTGAGGAATTTATCTGAACATCAGAAACAAGAAATGAGGTGGAATAAGTGGTTTGAGAAATGATGCGGGATTCTGGGAGGAGCTAGACATGGCATTTTTAAAAAGCACTTTAAAAAGCTGTTAATTTCAGGACTTAACTTCTCTTCTAGGTCTTCATTGGTAAATTTTATATTAATTATAAAATGTGAAATTATACTAGTTATCAGTGTATTAACTCCAAAGACATGTAAAATGCACTAATTTCCTAGTTTTATTTGAAAAGGTTTGTACCCATGATTGTGGAAAACTGTATTTATTCTAAAAAACACCATAAACTTGAACGCAAAGCTATAAATATAATACAGCTGGGGGTGTTCAATACCCATCAATCATTTGGCGTCTCTCCCACGGCATCATGGGAGACTCTGACAAAGCACCTTCTTCCTTTTGAACATCGTATGCATGACAAACTCTCTTAATTATAAAACTCTCTGGCTCCATCATTTTGGTATTTTTCACTGCATATTACACAGTCCCTTATTACATTGTGGAGATAGATTCCTCCTCAGACAGGTCTTTATTTTGGCCCCAAGTCCTATTTGTGAATTGCCTAATTTCATTAAATTATGCCATAATGAAGCAGTAACATTCAAAATAGGACAAGTACCTATGCCAGCTTCTCCATGTTTACAGGAAACTCCTGTTTCGAGTGAGAGGATGCATTAGCATAAATGGTAAAGTTTATTACTCACTGATTGGATTAGCGGCATGTACTGGAATGAAAACTAGCAGATTCAGGACATGCAATGAATTAATAATAAGGTATGATTTTAGCTGTGCTCTCCAGAGGATATGCCCAGAGACACAGATGGCATCAGTATCTCTCTTGTGTTTCTCCTGTTGAACATGCACATGCCACATGATCCTTTTAATGCCACCTTAAGTTGCCCACATTCTTGGTCTTGGCTGCTTGGTGTGTCAGGTTTCTGTGGAGTCCTGGGATTGCTGCCCTTACAGCAAACGGCTGTTTACAGCAAAAATGACTGAGGCATCCTCCTAACAATATGAGAAGGAGCGCAGAGGAAAATGAAGCCGGAAACAAGATTTTCCCCGTCTCCTCCCCGTGATGCCCAGTACAGTACTGCCCCCTGCTGTCACAAATGGAAATAATGATAGGTAACCGAAACATTTGCACTAGATTAGATTATTATAATGGCTCATGAGAAAAATAACATTTTATTACTGTTGCAAAACAAAACCTAATTAGATTTTTAATGATAAAATATGCTTACATTTATACAGCTTAGATCGGCATTTATTTAAAACAATACATTGAATAAATATTCATGGATACTGCTAGTTTTGATTCCTATATGCTGCATATTTTTCCAGTTTTTGTTTTTCCAAATACACTTTCCTGATAGACTGTTATAGAACCTTCCTCCACACAACTGCTGTTTGCTACTTAAGCCACACATAATGTGAAGAGATCACTTTCAAACTAGTCTGACTACCATTTCTGACGTTCCTGGACTCCTGTATAATAATAATGAATTGTATAGCAGTCCACTGTCGGGTAAAAAATGTACCAATTTGTACCTCTACTTATCACTGGGGCTACACCCTCAAGGGTCTAGCAATTGTGCCCTATAGCTGTAGGTAATTGTAACCTTGAAGGTACAGAAATGAACTCTGAGAAACATCCCCAAGGTACAAATAACATTAATGTACCATCAATGGTACAAAAACGTTACTCATAGTCCATTTCTGTACCTGATTCTTGAGGCTACAGCCCCAGAGACAAGCAAAGGCACCAACTGGTCCCCTTTTTTGAGTTTGTGAGGTTTTGTATTCTTACTTTGGTCCCTGCCAGACTCTTAATTAATTATGATTATTCAGACAATCGGCTCTATGCAGAATTTGTGTGATATTTAAAAATTCTTATCTTTTGTTCATTGAAATTGAACAAAATTATGCCAAATGCAACGGTTTAGCAGTGAACAGTTTTCAATAAATCTGTTCTGCGAAAAAAAGAATGTTTATTACTATCATCATTCTTATTATTAGATCAGCTCATTGGATTCTCCCACCTCAAATAACCGGAAAGCGCCCAGCTGACGTCACTAAGACCCGCCCCCTCGACCACGTGTTTCACGGAAATGCGTCCCCCTGTAAACAAACGCTCAGCACGGATTTAGCTTCCTGTTCCCTTGGCAGCTGGAGTTCCGGCTTTTTAAGGCCGACGTTTGTGCGGAGAAAGACCGCCGTGTCATCGGTTGTTACTTTTATCACCCTCTGTTTTTTGGGGGGTACCTGCATAGACTGGGAGTTTATGTTAGCTGCTCTTAGCTGGACACTTCCCGGGAGGATGAACAGCGTAGGCGAAGGGTGCACGGAGCTCAAGCGCGAGTACGACCAGTGCTTCAACCGCTGGTTCGCCGAGAAGTTCCTGAAGGGAGCGCGGGACGGCGACCCCTGTACGGAGATGTTTAAGAAATACCAGCTTTGTGTGCATGTAAGTAGCTGCGATCGGCCGGAAATGAGCGGAAACGAGAGCGGACATCCCCCCTCTCCCGGAAGGTCGGGGCTCCCCGGCAGCCCGAATGGCGCGCCCTGGCCCGCACATCTTACCGCCGTAAACCCGTCAACCGGCTCGTCAGATCTTACCGCCAGCATCCCCGTCGCCCACCGCCACCTAGGCTTGGCCACTATCGGACCTGTAAATACCGCCATACTGTCCGGAAATCGTATACGGTATTTTATCGTATACGAACGAAAACCGCCGCCCCCCCCAGATTGGCCGTCACCTTACTCCAGTAAAGTAATATGCCTACGGTGGGATGTCTGCAACAGTGACATTAATAGATTATTAATAGATACATTAATAGACATTAATAGATATTCATGATGATGAGAATAATGTTCCTCATAAACTGTTATATCAGCCATTTGTTAATCTAAAGCCAATCTCATAGTTAATAAATTAGTGATAGATATTCATTGTGATCGTAATATTTTTTTGTGCCAGTAGCAAATAAATGTAAGCGATTTGCCGTTTTAGTCCACAGAACAATGATGATCAAAATCCTTCGTATTAATCATATATTCGCAGAAGGCCATCAGGGATAAAGATATTCCAATTGATGTGGAATTCATGGGACCGAACAAGGAGAAACCGGAGTGCTGATCTGGACAATAGTTAACCGCAAAGCCAGAAGGTCCTGTTGACAATTAAAGTTACACCTGGATCTCAGCTTCGTACACTTGCCTTCAGAATGAGCATTAACATGGTTTATTAGGCTGTAATCACTGTCCATGCTGTTACGCCCGGGTGTCAAAGTCAAAGTCTGATACAAGCATTTGAAAGTGCAGATGAAAAACATGGATTATGCATTCATTTAATACTATGTATTTTTTCATTTTGTATTGATTTGATGATGGCCGGGTTAGATTCAGGTGGCATCCTACCTGCTCCAACTTAAATGTGCTTTTATTTATGTCTTGTTTGTTAAACTGTTTTGATTGTTCTCTCTGTATTACATATATAACCATGCAGGATGCAGGTAGAAAGGCATTTTAATACACGGTGGTACAATGTATGATTGTGTATATGACAAATTAAACTTCAAACTTGAGAAACGTTTTTCTGTTTTTTTTTTTTGCGTAAATGGGATTCTTCTCATTAGCTGCACAATAAGCAAAAGCTGAATTTTCTATGTGAAAAATACGAGTGTTAAAGATGGTTTAAGAAATTCAAAGGAAGATTAAACTGAATATATTGATTAAGACCTTAGACCTTATCTAATAGACCTTAACCTTGTCTATTAACAAGAACACTACATGAAAATCAACTAACAAAGTGCTACTGTGGCTGTGATAGTATTAATGAAGTGAAACACTGTAGTTGTGTACAGGAGTGTAGTTTCCTTTCCTCCAGTAAGACGCCAGCATGAGTTATTTGGTTTTAAGCATTCGATGATTTATTCCGAAGCAGGGTCACCATCATCATCACCACCACCATCAACACACACTTAAGAACTAAATACAGACAAAGCATAAAATTTATACACCTGTCTTTGGTCATCATTTAAACTCATCACATAACACCAAAAATAAAAATCTAAACTAAATTAACTTTACATTTATTACATTCATTAAAAAGAAGCACACATCCATGTGAATTTAATTGCAATATTAACCAAATGAAACAGACATTAAAATAAAATAACTGTAGATATCAACTTCCTTTATGTTTGTATATCTTATTTACATTAGCATTTATTACTAATCACAAGACAATGCATAACATGTAAACTTACAAGTTCAGATTATTCCACACCAATTCACCAAGAGAATGGCTTTTCATGAAAAAATTCCATAAAATGTGCCTATTTTAGTAATAGTTGAGCAAAATCTTAAAAATTTTTTCCAGTTAAAAATAGAAGCTGGGGAACAATAGTCTGTTAAGTCTATTACGTATGATAAGTATGGATTACTGCAGCATACAACATGCTGCAGTAATTCGTTACTAAGAAGGGTTGCGAGAATGAGTGCGGGCTGCAGCAGCAGACATAACACATGGTGCATCAGAAACGGCATGACAGCACTGTAACAGACATGTGATGCCAGATTAACAATAATGACGTCTGTTTTAAATAGATCACCTTAACGGCATGGAATCCACAGTTGCAGGTTGTGGATCCGGAGAAGAGGCTGGTCTGGCCATGGGCCTGCATGGGGCACGTCTCAATCCGAAACCAATCAGAAATATTACTGAGCCTGGACTGAGTTGATCTGTGTTTACGCCGTATATTAATGACCATAATAAGTAAGAGGTACTCATTGTGCTATACTTTACCTTCTCATACAGGTCATGCCACCTCCGCTGCCTAGGGGCTGGTCTGTTGCCCGCTCCAGGCGGCCAAACCCCGGAACTGGCAAACACCCTCAGTCTGGTCATCCACTCTCCATCTCCCATTGCCTTGCGGCTTTTGGGCTTACTGCTCATCTAAAGATGACAGAGAAATATGCAGTACCATCATATACTAGGTGTGCATACTAATGAGTACAATACTACCCTGTCAGTTACACAAACCATTCATACCCAGGTTTCATAAGGGCTAATAAATGACATTATTCTATGTAGTTCTTTAATGTCACTAGCTGCGCTTGGACGCTCACATTGGAATACGGCGGCGCGATTGGCGGCTCACATTGGAATACGGTGGTGCGATTGGCCGGCCACATTGGAACACGGTGGCGCGATTGGCGACTCACATTGGAATATGGCGGTGCGATTGGCCGCTCATATTGGAATACGGCGGTTCGATTGGCCGCTCATATTGGAATTCGGCGGTGCGATTGGCCGGCCACATTGGAATACGGCGGTGAGATTGGAAGATTGGACAGACCCGGGCTCTGAAAACAGTTGTCTGCTTCATTTCTTTTATACATCATTACACGAAAATTTCCTGTTAAAAATAGTAAATCAGATCTGTGATGTTTTTTTCTTTCATTAAACTGAATCGCACTGATTATCATCGGACAGAAAAACATGTTCTTATTTCCTTTTTCTTTACAGGGACTGGTTTGTTTCCTTGATTGAAAGACTCATCCAGCCGTTTCGCATTAACATTAGAGACACATGTATGATTATAGGAGACTAACCAATCAGCGCACAGCAAGAACGCAGTGCTTAAGTGAAATCCAGGTAATTTGGATGAGTCTTTCAATCAAGGAAACAAACCAGTCAAAGCTCAAGAACAAATTAACTATTTGGCCAAGCAAAGAAGCCTTTATGGTTTAAAGTAGTTTGTAAAACCTGATGCAGCTCAAAGTGTCCGGGATGACATGGATTATCTGGTCTCCCTTAATTAGGCCAGCCCTATATTAAACACTGAAAAGTAAAACAAAAATGTAGACTGCCCGTTTAATATGAAGTTACATAGTATCATAATACATATATAATTTTGTCTGTGAGAGTAGAGAAAACATTTAGTAAAGAGGAACATGGAATTTAACGCGGAAAAAATTTCCGCCCGAACAGGGACTTGAACCCTGGACCCTCAGATTAAAAGTCTGATGCTCTACCGACTGAGCTATCCGGGCTCTGAAAGTAATCGTTTGCTTCATTTCTTTTATACATCATCATAAAATAGTGAGATAAATCTGTGATGTTTTTGTTTTCTTTCGTGAAACTGAATCGTAATAGTGATCATCGGACAGAAAAACATGTTTTTATTTCCTATTTCTTTACAGGGTAACCAAAAGTACGAAAAGGCTCCGCTCTTTTTTTGCGGTAGTATTACGCCAGCCGTACACATTTAGCGGCATTGGCTGCGATGCGGATTACGGCAGTACGGATCACAGGGACGATAGTAGGGTACTACTTAGAATTATGTATGTAATTCGTGACATGGGATTCTGAAATTTCTTATAGTGTGGCAATAATTATATTTTTAATTAAGAACGATAATGCATTGTACGTTACGGCGGATTACTTTATACTTAAGGCCTGCAGTACGGCATCGCTGTGGGGCTTATGCGGGATCCTACGTTGTTGAAAATAGAGGCACACAAAACTTTACCCGACACCGCAGGAAACTTATAACATCATCATCTGAAAGCCAGATCCCACATGATCACAATCCAAAGGTATGTAAGAAAGAAGACGGAAAGCGAAACCTGTACGGATTTATGTCCGCTTGCTTCTCAAATCTATCACACGAGGCTAACATTTACATCCATCAGTGTTCTTAAAAGAACTGTAATGATCAACTAACCAACTCTGCTTATTCTCTCCGACATTTAAGATGTATATCAGATTATAATTGCTTTTGTGTAAGTGATTATATAGCTTATGCACCTTTCGATCACTTAGGTACCACGGACACCAACTTGGGAACTTGTAAAGGAGGACCAGCTTCCACCGGTATGGAGTTCAAACTTTTTCTAGCAGTGTTCTTTAGTTTGGGTTGGGAGGACGTGGTTGTTAAAGCAGGTTAGTCTGTTAGCTGTTTTGTATGGAAATTTGCATTCTGAAAAATATATGTCAGACTCTGGTAAGTGTAGATCATATTTTAAAAATCATCCCACAGAAAGGGAAGGGGACATTGCTTTAATTCCTTTATCTCATTTATAGCCCACCAGGGTCCCTCCGGACCTGGTGGACAAATTGGAGCGACTGGCATTACTGGACTTCCGTAACCAAGACGGCGTGGATTGCTTAGAGAAGGCCATTCGCTTCGCTGACCAGCTTCATGTCGTGAACACGGATGGGGTGGAGCCGATGGACTCCGTCCTTGAGGACCGGTAAGGGGACGGCCTCAGCTTGTCATTTAACATCTTTTATTTCCTGATGCAAACAGCACTGATTCAGCTTCATCCAAGCTTCTTTCATCCAAATCACTTATCCTAGTCAGGGTCACAGGGTTTCTCAGCTCAGTGTTTTTCTTAAGTTTATAAATAGCAGTGATAAATTGTTCTATAATAGTTATAATGTGCTGCTCATACAACCACAAAATCCCATTCCATAGTGGGGAATCTGATTTATCTACTGCAGTATGTTCAAAACAGATTTGTCTGCAAGAAAGCAAAAAGATTTTGGGCTGGTTGTATGAAGGTTTATGTGTCTTTCAACAGAAGCACAACAAAAGTGGAGCAAAGGAGTGAACTGTTTAAATGTGTCAGCTCTCATGTAAAATAACATGTTGTTGCATCTACAACTGGGTCATTATCAAGAACTTTCCATTTTGGAAAAAAAGAAGATATGTGATGAAAGGAAGATTTGAGGTTTCTAGGTCTATAATTTCCTAAATCACTCGGCTCAAAATTTGGTTTCTTGTTAACAGGTATAATAACAGCCATTTTAAAAGGTTTAGGAACATACCCAATCCTAAGAGATGCGTTTAACAGGGTAGTGCTAATCAGTGGTGCAATTTTAGTAGTAGTTTTGTAGTTACTGGGACTATGAGGCTAGTAGAAGATTTGAAAGCGGAAATTAACTTCAAAAGTTCTGTTTATTTTACAGGAAAGATTTAAAGTTGGGCTGGATGATATCAGATCGCGATTATATCGTGCATGTTCAATAATGATGGGCGAAACATTTGGCCGGACGCCAGCTTTTTGGTATGATACGTTTATTTACGTCCACAATTTGTTAAGCAGATTATTAGTATAGCTAAAATATTAATGAGGCATTTTATGACAACCAAAATTAGTAATCAGTATAAACTCGGCATATGTGAACTTTTCTAGGCTGGTGGTAAGGTTGTTCTCCTGCTGTTGCAAGCAATCTTGGCTTCCATTTGGGATTGGAAAACAGGGAGTTGTTCCCATCTAGAAAAGGAAGGGTGATCATCTGGATTGCTGAGACTACAGGGGGACAACACTGGTGTCAGTGCCGGGCAAGGTCCTTGCTAGGGTGATCCTCATTAGGATCCGTGATCAACTTCCAGTCACCAGAGCAGTCTTGTTTCATGCCTAAGAAGTCTACAGTTGACAATATCCTGGTACTGAGTTGTCACCAAGTACAAACGCAGATATCAGCAGGGCTGCTTTGCAGCCTTTGTCGATATTTGTAAAGCGTTCGACTCATTTGATCAAGCTGCCCTGTGGGACATCCTGAGGCTTTGTGGGATCCCCTTGAAGTTGCTGGATGTCATGACCGGCCTGTACACCGGTACTTTGAGTGCTGTGCGGCGTGGAGGCAGAACTTCTGCATTCTTCCTAGTGGATTCTGGAGTATGTTCGGGGTGTGTTCTTGCTCTTAGTCTGTTCATTGCTTGCGTGAACTGGGTTATGCGATCCAACAGCTGTGGAGCTGTTGGTGAAGAAAGATTTACTGATCATCAAGAGGTTCACTTACCTTGGCAGTGGCATTCCCACCCGAACTACAGAAGCAGATTAGCTGCATTGTGTGGCAGCGTCAGTTGCGGGACTACGGCCATGTGGTGCGATTCCCAGATGGTGATCCGGCTCGCAGGATCCTCATTGCTGAGGACCCGAGCGGCTGGTCCAGGGGTGAAGGGGATGCCCAGGTAACACCTGGCTGCGGCAGATAGATGGGCACTTCCAGAGGGCGGGACATGACCACGTGTCGGCCTGGGTGTCGCCAACCAGAATCCAAAGTGTCTCATTGTGCCATGGGCGCACCAGCTCGCTGTAACAGTGCCTGCTCCCCACCCTGGCCAGCCTGAGTTTTTTTTTTTTTTTTACGTATCTGTTACTCTGGTTTTGATGCAATACAGAAATGCATGGTAACTGACAAACTACACCAGAGGCAAAATCAACAGTTTAGCCTATAATTTGAATCACTTAAAACTAGGGGTGTGTGATATGATGTTATTAGATCATGAAGGATTAGAATGTGTTGACGATCTGCGAAAGCAGAGAGATCGTAGTATCGTCTATAGGGCACATTCTGTCCATT
>JAODKN010000041.1:30345252-30357579 GCA_026774425.1 Petrocephalus zakoni | reverse complement strand
AAAAAGGGACCAGGTACCAGGTACTGTTCCCAGTGGAAAACCCCCCAAAAGTGAGCTGAACTGAACCGTGTCGTACCGTACTATGCAGTGGAAAAGCGCCATTAGTTCCATCTCCTGTAGTTGCTTGGACCACCTGTACCAGATCATCCAAAGTAGGGTCCAGGGGATCTGGAGCCTGTTACAGAATCTGCGGCTACAAGACAGGAAATATCCCAGGTCAGGGTGCCACACACTATTCACACAAACAGACAGACAATTTATTATCTCCAATTCACCTCAGCATCTTTTGGAATGAAAACCCGCAAAAAAAGTAATAAAGGGTGTGACTGCAGAGCCACGGTTCTAGAGCAGCAGTTTCACAACAGTGGGTTTAGCCCAGTGGCATTGGATGCATGCGCAATAGGATATCATGTGAACTCACGTGATTATGCCATGCAGATGTGCCATGCTGGAGTGCATTTCCCAGAAAGCAAACAGTCAGTCTGGCTACAATGTGACTAACACATTCGTGAAACCTTGCAAACCTTTGTGTTCACTAAAATCGCATACTGAAGTACACATATCCAATGGGAAAAATGGGAATGAGACTCCAAAGCGAAACAAACTAAATAATTAAAAAACAGTGATACCAGGTTAATAATGTAATTATATGCATTTTAAATAAGACATTAATTAATTATATCATAAACATCTCTTATAAGTCTCACAGAATTGCCTAGTAACCATTTTAACGCAACTGGCCAACTTGTCCTTTGTGACAGTTGGGAATAGTGACGGCCAAAATGACGTTTCCGGAACCATTTGCTGACCCCACTGGATGTTGCTCTTGGTTTACTTTGGGGCATGTTTTGGGCCCATTTTAGAACAGAGAGCAGGATGTACAAAAAGTTTAATTCTTTTATATTTGAAAACTGGTTCAACTGATTCACTTTAAAGAACCTGTTGCAGAAATTTAAGGCTGGGGTCTTGGTTCATGTATGAAGACAATATTTTTAATAAGAACAACTGGATTAACAATCACTAGAAGTCAAAATTGTCTAACAGACATGCTCATTACCTTACCATACCTTAACATGAAAGTTCATAGTGCAAAATGTGTTTTGTTGAATGAGAATGTTTAGAGTTTAGAGCATGCCCGGGCCCCAGGCAAGTAATATTTTTATTGGGCCCAGTACAGGAGTACCTTCTCTCCCCCCTGATGGCGGCCCTGTTCGGCACGTTGTGTGTTCAGTATTTTCATATGTTGAGAGATGTTTTTTGCGTATTTTCATACTTGAACACAATGAGCAACCATATTCAAATCAAGTGTCATCATAAGCTATGTCTGAAAGGCTGTATTACGCTAAATGACTTAGCCTCAGAAATAACACACATACATAGGCAAGGTTTTTAAGTAATACGTACTGAGGCAAGATTTTAAGTGAAATGGATGGTGAAATGGTAAGTCTGCCTATGCAAGGCATACTTCACCAGCTTTGTAAAAAAGAAAAATGTCTGAGTGTGCCAGATGTGCGTTTTTCAACAGGTAGCCGGGGTGGGTGGGTATGTCTTCTTGCAAATCTGCAATGGACTGACACTGGGATGCTCAGTTCTTTGATGGACACAAGAATAGAATAATAGTTACATATACATTCTTTAATATTAATATAGAGCTCAATTAATTAGCTTGTTAATATTTTATAAGATCATCATGCTTCACCACAAATCCTACATACTGATCAATGTGTGATTAGCGAGTATTGTAATTTAATGTCTAATAATAACTAGATTTGCAGAGTAAATATACTATAGTCCACGCCTCAATCGGTCGGGAACCGAAATGATCAACGCAGCTTGCTAGTGACGTTTTATGATGTGTGTGTAAATGTAGTGTTGGCAGTACAGGCACGGCGATTTGTTGGTAAAAGTTTCAAAATGACGTTTTGATGTAAAATATAAAAAATATAATATTAATAATAATAATCAGGACAAAAAATAATATGGATCCATCTATCGCTGCTTAGACCCGTAATAATAATAATAATAACGACAACAACAACAACAACAATAATAATAATAATAATAACTACACAAATAATAATAATAACAATAATAATAGTAATTAGTGGGTTCTTCTTATTGTTATTTTTATGTTATTCTATTTATTAACATTCAGATTTCAATTATTCAATGGTAAAATGAGTCACGAAAACTCGTGTCTGCTGAAACCCTCCAACTTCCTCAGTAGAAGGATGGGTATCTAATATAAAGACAGAAGAAAGAAAATAACTGATTACCATGGACATTGTAATGTCAATTTCTCGATGCACACGAGACAAAAGTGCCGCCACTTCCCTGGCTCCTAAACCAGGTTCCACAGGAGAGGTTGCTTCACAGATGAGCTCTACGCCCAGACACTTCTTAAATATATGCCCATAAAAAGTGAATACATTATCTGAGCAAAAAGAAAAGACACGCATCCAATGATTGGCGCTAATGTTATCTACAACGCATTGCGTCATAATTGCGAGTTGTTTATGGGAAACATAGTTCTTTTGATACTTGAAAGGCATTCAGAATACCAACACTGGCAGGGAAAATAAACTACAATACCCAACAACCTTTTAGTCACGGGGCGTCGCTGTGATGGTTTCTTTCTGTTCTGCAAGCTGCGTGCAGTTTTCATTTCTCCTAAAAACTGTTATTCTCGATGTGATAGTTTGATTATGTAGTTCATTCATCCGCCGCGGTATTTCTAAAGAAGTATTTGGTCTTGCTTTGCTGAAGCAAGTTAAGTCTGCCCGGCGCGCGTCCTTTCGCTTATGGCTGTTTGTTTTGGTTTTTTGGTGAATGGCTAGGCAGACCTTATGCTGCTGGCTGGCATGCCTGCTAACCCCCCGGCTCCAGTGACAGCGCCGCGCCTGCACTCGCGTCAGGGCACTCGGTGATATTTGTGTGCCGCGAGCAGGCTGCTTCGCGCACGCGTACGACCGAGCGGCGTTCCTAACCTGCGCGGAGCCGGCCTCGAATGTCATGGTTACCGGGAGCCATGTCGTGCCGCTCGAAAGTCGCCCCGAGCGTCGAGTTTGACCACAGCTGCTCCGACAGCGTCGAGTACCTGACCCTGAACTTCGGGCCCTTCGAAACCGTCCACCGCTGGAGGCGCCTCCCGCCATGCGACGAGTTCGTCGGGGCCAGGTGACGAGGCCGCCGAGGCCGCCGAGCGCGCCGGCCGCCTGGGGCCCGGGGCTGCTGTCCCGCCGCGTCTAACCCGCCTCCTGTCGTGTTGCAGACGCAGCAAGCATACTGTGGTGGCGTACAGGGATGCCATTTACGTCTTCGGGGGCGATAACGGGTGCGTGTCTCGCCGTGTCGTACTGGCAGTAGTTACGATTACGCCGTATTATGGGGATTGATTCATGTCTCCGCCTAACAGGAAAAATATGTTGAATGATCTGCTGCGATTCGACGTGAAAGACTGCTCTTGGTGCAGGTAAGCTGCGCAAATAAACACCGGCGCGTCTGCATTTCTGTTTTCGTTTGGATTGCGTTTGTTTATTTGTCTGTCTGTCTGTCTGTATGTTTGTTGGTCAGGGCTTTCACTACCGGCACCCCGCCCGCTCCCAGATATCACCATTCTGCCGTGGTGTATGGAAGTAGCATGTTTGTTTTTGGTAAGTGTTCATTATTTAGTTAGTTTAGTATCTTGGGCAGTTTCAGATGTACTGGGTCCACATTACCCCCAGTTGGATAGTGAGGTAACCAAAGCCTCTTTTCAATACTAGGTGGCTACACCGGAGACATCTACTCAAACTCTAACCTGAAGAATAAAAATGATCTCTTTGAGTACAAGTTTGCAACAGGCCAGTGGACTGAATGGAAAGTGGAAGGCAGGTAACGTGGCAAACTATGGTATTGTTGCTAAATAGGAGTAAATACGATTTTAACGTTAAAAACTGAGTGGACGCTAATAGATGCCACAGTATATTCAGAATCCTTTACTCTAGTCCATGCCGTTATATTTCTCGATATAGCAATTTAGGCAATTCTCTGGTCTTTCTTGTAGGTTGCCTGTGGCAAGATCAGCACACGGGGCTACGGTATACAATGATAAGCTCTGGATTTTTGCTGGATATGATGGAAATGCCAGGTAATATGGCTCAAAATACCAGAACCTATAATTCTGAATTTCTTTCAGTTAAGTCTTGAGCCTTTCTCTTAACATGAGGAGATTATGGTTGAAGGATGTGTTTCTCTATCTCTAGGTTGAATGACATGTGGACTATCAACCTACAAGATCGCGAGCAGGCTTGCTGGGAGGAGGTGTGTCCACGCTCTCTTGCAGCTTGCTGTGCTATGCTGTTGTTCAGGTTTATGTGAACATGGGAAAAGACATTGTTTATTGTACCCTGATATGCATGTGAAATATGTTTGCATGAGTGTCATCTTGTTGAGCATTAAATGCTTAATTGCAAGAAAATCAGAATTTAGGAAGAAGGAGAATTAATTGAAAATGATTCTTAGTTAAAAATGAAAACTGTGGAATCTGGGCACAGTAGAGCTTTGCTGGTACTGCATGTTATTTCCCGCTCTCGAGAAAGGCCGCCAACCTTAAAAACTGGCTGTTGGGGTCACTCAATCCAGTGGTACCCTAGATCATGTGGTGCGTTTCTTAGAAATGATACAAAAGTCAGAACTGGTCATGAAAAGACATTTGTCTTCCACTGTATGGAAATATTTTGTATCCCATAGAGATGATATTGAGCAAAGGCAAGTGACTGTCAGCGCTGCTTTGTGTCTCTTGGCATAACTAACTGCAGCACCACCAACTTATTGAACAGATTCTTTTGGTAGATAATGAGTCCTATTTGGCTACATAGCTCTTTTCCAATTCTCCTACTATCACAGAAACTTTGAATATCACAATGTGAGCTTTTCCCCATATAGGTCAGACCTATATTAAAATTCTTTATGGCTATTATGTAGAGGCAGCACAGTGGTGCAGTGGTTAGCACTGTTCCCTCACACCTCTGGGACCAGGGTTCATGGCTCCATTTGTGGAGTTTGCATGTTCTTTTCGTGTCATTGTGGGGTTTCCTCTGGGTACTCCAGTTTTCACCCACAGTCCAAAAACATGCTGGGGTTAATTGGAGTTACCAAATTGCCCATGGGTGTGCTTTGTGAGTGAATGGTGTGTGTGTGTGTGTGTGTGTGTGTGCGCCCTGTAATGGGTTGTTCCCTATCTTGCGTGTCTGGGATAGGCTCTGGATCCCCTGTGACCCTGAATAGGACAAGTTTCAGAAGATTGATGGATGGGGTATTGTGTACCATATTATGTAAGATGATGTGGCTAAATGGCGGGACTAAGCTTTGTTTCGGCAACAGTTATTTTGACATACAGGAATTGTAAAGTACGTTAAGCAAAGTGATGCCAAAGACATGCTAGGCTAGTCCCCAAGGCTCAGCGGCACATATCTCTAGCTAACCAAGCATGATTGGGTGATTCTGTCAGAACTGAATGTCTTCTTTTAAGATATATTTGCATTGCAGTCATTCTCTGGTGACACTTAAGTTCTGCTTTACAGTACTGACATATGACGGTATTTTGCGCTTCTGCAGAGCTGATGCTCGCTGCATTAGCTTTTTATTTGGACCCCCACCTTCCTTCTCCCATATCGCCGAGCAATTGAGAAGGAAAAATTTAACCGGTGCTTTTTACTAATCAGGTAATCGAGTTTAATCAAGCAATCGTGACAGCTTTACTCTCGGGAGAGTGAGATGGGGTATGTGAATATTGAAATGCAGTTGTGCTTATTAAATGTACAAACGCCTTTCTGACTAATTTATCCATTCTCCCCCCAGATTGAGCAGAGCGGCGAAATCCCCCCATCCTGCTGTAACTTCCCAGTAGCTGTCTGCCGGGACAAGATGTTTGTGTTCTCTGGTCAGAGCGGAGCCAAGATCACCAATAACCTGTTCCAGTTCGAGTTCAAAGGCAACATGTGAGCTTCGGCGATCTCTGATGCGGCATTTACTCTTATTGTATAATTGTTTGCAATTGCCTGATGTCTTGGTAAGTGGCATTCCACTGCACAATATGTGCCGTACTAATGGAGGATCAAAGAAGCACACAGTACTCAGTGCATTTTCCATTGTTTTTTTTTAGTCATAGACATCATATAGAACTGATGATGTATTAAAACTGCTGATGGTAAAATTTGTCGCTGCAAAGTTTTTTTTTAAGCACACTCTGCGACCCACTGAAAATGGCTTCACGTCTGGTTAACAGGTCTGGTTATAATATGCTAGTGACATTTACTTGGTGCTAGTGTTAGAATAGCATTATTGTTACTATATTCTTAGTGTGGTCAGCTGTAATAGCGTCGCAATAAGACAGTATTCTAGACACTGTAAGCAGTTAAATGAAATCTGCTAATATTGCCTGAAGCAGCTGAATGACGAGTGGCCGTGTAAGCTGCAGCAGGCCTGTTTAATGCATGCCAGATGAGTTCAGGGTGGTAGTGAGCTGGGTATTAATTAGAATGCCTGCTTAGAACTGATGGCCTGACCTTTACACACTAGTTAAGGACTAATGTACTGAATGGTTGTCAAGAGTATAACTGTGTGTGTGTGTGTGTGTGTGTGTGTGGGGTCACCATGCAGGTGGACCCGCATCCCCACGGAGCACTTGCTGCGAGGCTCGCCTCCGCCCCCTCAGAGGCGATACGGGCATACCATGGTGGCTTTCGACCGGCACCTCTATGTCTTCGGCGGGGCAGCTGACAACACGCTCCCCAACGAGCTGCACTGCTACGATGTGGACTCGCAGACCTGGGAGGTTATTCAGCCCAGTTCGGATAGCGAGGTATGCGTTCGGGAACCAGGTCGCTGCGTGGCGCCATGCTAATCCAGGCGATAGACCAGTCCCCCTGAAATAACACTGTCCAGCTTCTCCTCCACACACCACTGGGTGGAGCTTGGATACACCTGGCTGGTGAAGTGGTTTATGAATGTGCTCCTGTGGATGGGAATGCAGCGTCCCTTGTTTGATCTGTCTGTTTTAAATTCCACTCGCTGTCTGCTAGCTTGTGTGAACCACTTCTGGGAATGAGATCACTTCATTTGGTTTAATCAGTCTGGGAATGACTTTGCAAATCTGGCAGATCCAATAAGACTAACACTTGAACATTTGGTATGCCACGTTTTTTAATATTTTTGATATATAAAAATTTTATTTTTTTTGAGAGGGAGTAAGTTTATTGAATTAAGCAGTTTGAATGAGCAGCTTGCTCATAATTGATTCATTCAAAGCTATGTTGGAATGAGAATCAGCGGCCGCCCCCTGGTGGTTCTGCTGGGTATTACTGGGCTGCGCGCAATGAGTTTCATTACGTTTCTTTTTCCTTCTTTGCTACATAAGGATGCCTTAACATGCACTGTTTGTCTCTCTGGTGTTTTTAATGAGAAGTCACCAGGCCCGTTCCCACTGCACCAGGCACTGTACTTTTGATACTTCAGGAAAGCAGTGAAAGACCCATGCAAAGGTTAGGCTGTATCGTCATCGAGACGGCAGTTGTATTGTGCTTAGAGGCAGGCTATTTGCATAACTAGTCGAAAGCTAACTTGGCACTTTAGGTACTGGAACTTTTGGTACTGGTACTCGACTGGAAGTCAATGGAAAAGGGAATGTACCAAAAGTATGATACTTGGTACTGTGGAAAAGTGTCCAAACTGTACAAAGTTTAGTATCTTCCCTGCTTTTTGGTGTTTCTGACATATGTGTAGATGTCTTATCCAGCTGCTGTTCAGGCCTGATGTCAGTAGTACACATACTTCTGTGTGGGCCCACTCTCGTATTCTTCCAGATGCCCAGTGGGCGTCTTTTCCACGCGGCTGCCGTCATCCACGATGCCATGTACATTTTCGGGGGGACGGTTGACAACAATGTGCGCAGTGGGGAGATGTATAGGTTCCAGGTGAGCCTCGGCGGTTCTGTCGGTACTAAACCAGCACACTCACCTAGCTGCAAGGCTGATACCGTTCAATGTTTTTTATACATAGTTCTCCTGTTACCCGAAATGCACGCTACATGAGGATTATGGCAAACTCTGGGAGAACCGGCAGTTTTGTGATGTGGAGTTTATCCTTGGAGAGGTGGGTCTAAGCGTCTGTGACGTAGAACGTTACATCAGCATTGGTGACTTCCTCCTCTTCTACTATTGGTAAAATCTGGTGTATGTCAGGCCTTATTTGTGTCAGGCCTTTTAATGGCCACGACTGAACACTGAAGATATTTTTTTTGTATCCTTACTGTATTATTTAAACAGTTGTCACTAGCATACCAGCTGAAGGCTGTGATAGTGACCTGGGCCAAGATCCCAGATAGGCATGTTCAGAGTTAAAGTACATGGTGAAAGTCTCAGTTTTGTGGTCAGCTCATTGGCTGTCACTCTAGCACTTCATCACACTTTGACACGACTGTCTGTCTGTCACCATGTACAGAGGGAGGAGCGAGTGCTGGGACACATCGCCATAGTGACAGCCCGATGCCGTTGGCTGAGGAAGAAGATCCTCCAGGCCAGGGAGAAGCAGAAGCAGGTGTGTCTGAAAATCGTGTTTCAGATTATAAACATCCTGGCAGAAGCCGTCAGATGTGTAAACCCATGGATCCCGAGGTCTCAGGCAATCTGCAGGGCTGATGGTCAAAGCTGGGGTTCCTTGGGTAATTCAGCCTGTAGTTAATTTTAAAAATCAGTAATAAACGGAGAGTTAGGTGGTTACTGGCCTCTTTTCCGTGCAGAAGTGTAAACAGGAGAGCCCTGAGGAGAGCGAGGCGGGGTCCTCAGGAAGTCAGAAGGAGAACCTAGCGGGAGCCAGAGTGTCCCTGGGGTCGGGGTCGCAGCCTCTGCTGGAGGTCAGCATCCGAGAGGCAGAAGCCCAGCCCTTTGAGGTCCTGATGCAGTTCCTGTACACTGACAAGATCCAGTACCCACGCAAAGGTCAGGCTGGCCTGCTGTGTTTCTGACCTGCAGACCCAGGGCTTACTTGCAGTGCACTTTGATTTGTGAGCACAGTCTTAATCGCATGGTTTTTGTTAGGCTTGGGAGGTATGAGAGTATTATGGTTTTGCCCGGTATTTCAAAATCCCAAAAGTATTGTTGTTAATATCATTGAAAAATAGACGCTCCTCTTTCTAGGAAACTGATACGGAGATGCTATGTTGAGGTAAAGTGTGTGTGTATATATATATTTTTAATAACATGTTTTTTGTCATCCTGGTTATCAGGTCACGTTCAAGACGTCCTTCTTATCATGGACGTCTATAAGCTGGCACTGAGTTTCAAGCTCTCTCGGCTGGAGCAGCTTTGTGTTCAGTATATCGAGGCCTCGGTGGACCTGCAGAATGTTCTGAGTGTGTGTGAGAACGCAAGCAAGCTGCAACTGGACCAGCTGAAGGTACGCCTGAGCCGGCTGGTGCATCCCCGTGGGCTGGGCTGCTTCATGAGCGCCTCTGGCCTCTCTCCTCCCAGGAACACTGCCTCAACTTCGTGGTGAAGGAGTCGCACTTCAACCAGGTGATAATGACTAAGGAGTTCGAGCACCTCTCTACGCCGCTGATCGTGGAGATCGTTCGCCGCAAGCAGCAGCCCCTCCCGAGGGTGTACTCGGAACAGCCGGTCGATATCGGTACGTATCGTGCGATCTGCACCTGTCCGCATCCCTGTTTCCCTCAGTGCAAGTTTTTTTCAAAGGTCTCACTCATCTCTTACCCAGGAACATCCCTAGTGCAAGACATGAAGGCTTACCTGGAAGGGGCAGGGCTTGACTTCTGTGACATCACCCTGCTTTTAGATGGACACCCCCGTCCCGCTCACAAGGCCATACTAGCAGCCCGCTCCAGGTGGGGGTCAAACGTCGGTAAATGCATCTCGTTGATGTTTTCGTCACCCATGCGGCATGGCTGAACCTAGCCCGTTTCCTTTCCTGGCTCCAGCTACTTCGAGGCCATGTTCCGCTCCTTCATGCCCGAGGACGGCCAGGTAAACATCTCCATTGGGGAGATGGTGCCCAGCAAGCAGGCCTTTGAGTCCATGTTACGCTACATCTACTATGGAGATGTCAACATGCCCCCTGAAGATTCACTGTATCCTTTAGCCATCTTTACTTGGCAGAAGATGTACACAGTGTACCCAGGTATTGCAGAGGACACACATAGGTACTCTGTGGAAGTTCATCTGTGAATACCAGCAGGTTATTTATTTAGCTATTTTTAAAAAAGGCTTTCTCTGAGCAGTAGCTCAGGACACGGATGTCTTGGCATATTTAGGTCTGTCAGCAGATATTTGTTCCCTGCGTGCTCGCACCTTCACTCTTTCTCAGATACCTGTTTGCGGCTCCATATTACTATGGATTCTCCAACAACAGACTGCAGGCCTACTGTAAGCAGAACCTCGAGATGAACGTCACCGTGGAGAATGTTCTACAGGTATTATGCTTCTGTCTGACTCTTTCACTGGCCCCTCCCAAGTCTTCATTGGTCCGGATTCCTCGCGGACTTTCATATCACTTCTAACACTTTGTCCCCAGCAGTATGTCCAGTTTGCCATTTTTTCCACTCACCAGGCTCAAAAACAACTGCAGCATGTGCCTGAGTTTTCTTGGCTGCATTTGTACATATGAATATTTAAAGCCACTCTGCTGTTCCAAAGACTCTGATGATCTTTCCGAGAATCTGCCCCAGATCAGTCGCACTAATTTTATGGTTCCTGGAAGCTCTTAGACATTTTCAGTGAATGGGAGCTTTGGGTATATTTTGCTGTAGGTAACAGGTCAAAGTGTTTGTAAACAGTAATACGAGTAAATTGGATGTGAAGTTGCTGACAGGTTCTGCTCGCCCAGAAGCTTTCGAGTGCTCTGTGACCGAAACGTGGATTTAGCATCTGAGTTTGTTTCTTCATTGGCACCAGATTCTGGAGGCTGCAGACAAGACCCAAGCCCTGGACATGAAGAAACACTGCCTGCACATTATCGTCCATCAGTTTATCAAGGTGGGTGGACTGCTCTTTGGGGCTCTGACCATCTGCTGGCCCCTACCTCCGGGCTGGATGTGAGCGACGCAGCGCTGCCTCTGGGGTCTCAGTGAGGTAGTCGGCGGCCTCCGTGCGGGGTGCAGATGCAGTGGCTTAAGCTGCCCCCCCCCGTGGAGTATGGTGATTCCTTTACCCAACTGTGTACCCATCGGTTCTGCAGTTAGCTCATCTTGGACACATCAGTACTTGTGCAAAAAAAGAAATAAATAAAAACGCCTCTAGTCGGCACTTTATGTTGATTCCATTGTCGTTCATTAGCATCATTTTACTTTGTTTAGGTTATTTTATTGGTCCTTACTTGCCTTTTCCCCAAATGTGTTTATGATTTTATTTTTGCCTCCTTCTCCCCCCCCCTCCCCACCCAAGGTCTCCAAGCTCCCAAACTTGCGGTCTCTAAGTCAGCTGCTGCTACTGGACATCATCGAGTCACTAGCCTCTCACATATCAGACAAACAGTGTGCAGAGATGGGCTCCGACATATAGCTAGTGTGTCATTAGCCCCCGCGCTCATGTCTTCCTGTTGTGCTCTTTCTGTTCGCTGCCCATGTACCGGCTCTTTCCCTGCCCACCATACACAACTGGCTGCCTGGCTTCTCCCTTCTATGCTAAACCATTATTTTATAACTTAATTTTTTTTTTGTGACATAAACAGCTAACACGTTCTTTTCTTAAATTCACGAAGGTTACATTAACTGGTAACTTGTGAGTTTTTCCTTTCTTTGGTAACACTGCAAAAATTATTTGAGGGTAAAGTAGTGTATCCATAGAACTCAAATCTAGTTACTTAAACGTTTCATGTTAAGGGACGTTATTCCAAAGCATTTCCGTAACATTGCATATTCTTGGAGCAGATGTCATACATTCCTGTATTCTCAGTTTTCTCCTAATACTCTAACGAGGTTTACGAAAATTTGAGTGTTTTTGCAGTTTCTAAGTGGCCATATTTCCTTTCCTGCCCACTGTTACCCTGGATGATATTTATCATATTTATCAGTAAAAGGTTGTACTAGTGCACCTCTCACTGGGCTGCCAGTTGTGCATTTTGTAATCACACATAGTGGAAAGTAGTTGTCTGTAATAATGTATAAAAATAATTTGCATATTGTATGGTGATGTTAGATTTATGTATTGTGCCTTAATAAATTAAGACTGTTGAATAGAGACGGCCTGTCTTGAGTGGTGGTGCAATGGGGGGGGGCGGCGGCCCCCCCCCCGCGCCCCGCCCGGGGGGGGGGGGGGGAGGTGGGAGGGGGGTGGG
>JAODKN010000041.1:30329897-30345242 GCA_026774425.1 Petrocephalus zakoni | reverse complement strand
GAAACCCCCCCCCCCCCCCCACCTGTGTCACCGTGAGTGTATAATCATGCAGTAATGGAATATGCCGGAGATACCTTCTAACAAAGCGAGACCTGGGTATGCAAAGCCTCCCTTTATCTGGGGAGGTTAGTGGAGCAGAGCTTTACAGATCCTCTGCTTCCTCACCTGACCTTGGCCTGACCTGAAACTCAAGAGTGGGAAAGCCTGGTGTTGGGGTCCTGTACAAAGGACCTCATTCTCCCCGGCTGAGACACTTCTGAAGCTTCTGCCAGCTTCTGCAACTGGACCCCTCTGTGACGGGTGGGCTGATCTCTCTCTCTCCCTCTCTCTGTCTCTCCCTCCCTCTCTGCCTACTTCTCTTTGAGGAGGAACCTGTAGGGGTAGGAGAATCAGATGGTTATGTATAGTGTGGATGAGCACAGACACTCGACTCATGTTATAGACACCCTCCAGTTCATAATGAGCAGCTTTAATTTCATAATGAGTATTCAGGCACCTATCAGATATTCACATGGTCCTGCCTTTCTAGAGGGCTTCTGTTGTGTTGGAGCCCTAAATATCACCGGTTCATGTAAATTATTCAAAGTGCGAGTTCATCACGTTCCTGGTCGTTTTAAAATTCCTTAAAAGACATTTGTATGGTTTTAATACGCTTTGATTTATAAAATATTCAGGCAATACAATTCAATGGGATTTCAGATCATGCCAAGTACAACAAGCCGTGCGTATGGTGAATAACTTGGGCTGCCCTGCATCCTCTGGCTTGTGGTATTCTACCCCTACCGGAGAGGGGGCCCCGCCTAAGGCGTGACTGCAAGCTCACCAGTCGGAGGTGTGTGACGGCCTAGAGACCTCTGTTGTGGAGGACAGATGACAAGTGGGATTGTTAGCCATTCTGGATGAGAGGGAAAATGTAGGGAAAATTACCCTCAAGAGGCTTGTTATATGTGAATATTCCCAGTGTAAACACTTTAATGCGTGGACAATTGTGTTTAAAGCAGCTGTACTAGAGCCTGCAATATAGAAAGCAAAACATCTTATTGAAAATGATTACTGAATAGGGTATATTCAGTGTTGGGAGCTTCCAGAGAGTGACTTTGAGCAATGGGGACTGTCTTGATGCTCAGGAATTCAGTCTGCAGAATGTTACCGTCAGCTTTTAATTAAATCACAGCCTCAAGGCACTGCTTTGTGATCCCTGTGTGGAAGCCTACAGCAGCTCCCCATGCTTTGTTCTTTATATATAATGAAAATATAAATTCCTAAGGCTGGAGTACTGTGTGTCCTGGAGCCTGCAGTTTTCAGTAACCTTGTCTGCTAGATGGTCTCTGGTGTGTCCGACTGACTTAGAGGTTACTGCATCTTTAATCTGTAAGTGAGGCGTTATTAGCGTTGTTTGGGTGCCTGCCGAGTTAATTTAATTTGCCACCATAGACATGTTACTTGTAGCATTTTTTTTGTAGCTTAGCAGTGCAGTGCTCACTGCCATCTACTTTTTTGCCTCCTTTGGAGACAGACCGATAAATGATGTAGCACTGTCTCCATCACCCGCAGTCCATCTTACGCCTGCTGGACATCTGTGGCTGATCATGACATTTCCTGAAACTAGCATGTCCATTTTCTTCAAGCCTGTTTTCCGTCAAACAGCCATAGTTTTCATAGTAAAGAAACCTGCCAACATAGTATCCAGCGGTCAGCAAATGTCTCTGGTGTTTTCCCTCATGTCTGATGTTTGGCACAAATGACACTGAAATTAGAATATTCTTTATTTGACGGGTAAAAGTGCATGTATCTTTTGACTTCAAGTAACAGTTTAAATAATCAGTTCATTTACAGTTCGGATGACACTCTGGCCAGGCAATTATCCCATGATCCATTATCCCAGTGCTGCCAGTGTTGGGTTCTTGTGCAAGGCCCTTAACCCCAATTGCTCCAGGGATGCTGGCTGACGGTGACCCCAATGTATTTCTCTTACTATTCTCACTTAAGAGCTGAGTCAGAACCAAATACATTTTTCTGTTTTGGAGAACTGGAAATAGAATCGGATGCTTTTATATTCAGTTTGCAGCATTAGTGTTAGAATTTCCTCCTGGGATCCAAAATTTGTCCCTGGGATCAATAGAGTCCATCTTAAAATTCCACCTTTAAGAACACCAAAACGCACCCACTGAGAACTACCTTGAATATGACAGTGGTCTGAGCCCCCCATAATGCCCTCTGCCGCCGCAGGCAGGATCAGCCATACAGGTTATCCCAGGCCGGAAATTGACAGGAGCGGAATGTCCAGCAGGTCACAGAGGTCACCCTTATTAAATGTGGCTTTCAGCCGCCCCGGTTTAAGATCTTTGTCTAAGATTAACTTACATAATTCGCCTTTCAACAGAGCTGAAAGGTCAAAGATGATAAAATATCCAAAAAACAACATTCCCAAACATGCTCAGCAATTGTTTTGCTAACTGAACAGTTTTACTTAATCAGTTATTTATTTAAAGTGTTTAAAGTTTTGAGTATTAGATTAAAATAATTTATATGGGATGATTGTCCCAGAGAGAAACGGAAGCTGGCGTAAAGATTCTCTAGTGGGTCTCTTCTTTTCTCTCTTATCCCCAGTAAAGCCGCTGGTGGAAAGGGTTCGTTTCACATTAGATTAAAGCTGTCCTGGATTTGGGGGCAATGCATTCTAGGGCATATATTTCAGCAGCATTTATAGATGGTTTTGAGGTGATCTTTGCCTTGGTGGCCAGCATACTCACTATAGAAATGACCCTAGTGATAATGTGTGCCTTAAACCTGAACATATACAGTCCCACTGTGCCCTGTATCTGATTAATCTTTCTGTATTCAGGTTTTTAATACATGTATAATTCAGCACCTCCCAAAGTGCATTCCTCTATTTTAGGCTGTATATGAAGTTCAAGAGAAGGACCTTAACCGGGTTTCTTATAACCCCACTTTGAATGTTCAGATTAATTTGTGGACTCACCAGCTGTTTGATTATGATTACGCTCCTCATGCAGATGCTCATGTGAGACACTTGCTGAATGAGCATATTTGCTATAGCCCCCCCACCCGGTGAAGTCTTACCTCTGGCATGCGAGGTCACTGGCAAACACCGGCAGTGACAGGACCATGCTTGGTAGCCGCGGTGTGTGTTACTTGGCTGGTTTCCGTAGTACTTTTTCTTCCACCCCAGACATCTTATTTGTTCTCCTGAGCTCGACTTGCTCAGGTTTCTCCCCATTCTGGACACCACCCCCCTTTCCCCTCAACCCGCTGGACATATCTGATTTCATCTCAGACAGCGCTCATTGTTCCCAAGACGGCATTTATCGGCGTGACGAAACAGTGCTGCTGTTGTAGTGTGTGAGGCCCCCGGGTCGGCCGCGGCGTTTATAAGGGGGACGGCAGGGGAGTCGGGAGACGTCCTTCTCACCGCTGATCCTCGTCGTTCTTTCGTGCGAAGGAAGGGGGCAGCGAAGCAGAGAGAGAGGAGAGGGATGGTACTGTTGACCCGTAAGCTAGTGCAGAGGCTGGCCCTCTTCGTGACTTTCGGTGGCCTGGTCACCACTTTCGTCACCACGTTCCTGCCCTTGTGGAAGACCCTGAACACGGACCTGAACGAGATGGAGAACTGGTACGAGGGCTTGTGGCACAGCTGCATCTTCACGGAGGAGGTGGGGCTGCAGTGCAAGGCCTTTGACTCGCTGCTGGCCCTGCCGGCGGACGTGCTGGTGTCTCGGGTGCTCATGCTCGCCTCCATCATAACGGGCGTGCTGGCCGTCGCCGTGGCCTTCTTCGGCCTGGATGGCGTCGAGTTGGGACCCGGGCACCGGCGCCTGAAGCGGGGGCTCCTGATCCTGGGCGGCGTGCTGTCCTGGGTGTCGGGCATCACCACCCTGCTGCCCATCTCCCTGGTGGCTTATGTGACCGTGGTGGAGTTCTGGGACGAGAGTCTGCCCGAAGTCGTGCCCCGCTGGGAGTTCGGGGAGGCACTCTTCTCCGGCTGGTTTTCTGGATTGTTCCTCATCATAGGGGGGTCCTTCTTCTTCGTTTCTTTGTGCATGGATGACTGCTCCGAGGACCCGAACCCCCCCAGCAGCCAGGAAGTGCCCAGGACTCAGCACTACCGAAAGACAGAAATCCTATAGCAGAAATCTTGTAGCAGAGCTGGTAATGTGTTAAATTCAAAATTTCAAATGGTCAAATGACACAGGATTTCATTTAAAGTAAGAAGGTCTAGAGTGGTATTAATGTTTGAAAATGTTCCAATAATTTAAAGCCATATTTGTGTGAAATTCAGTTCGACCAAAGTATTTCTGTTCCGTGAAATGGGGTGGAAGACTATAATCCCCAAGACCATATTTGTTGCCTCTCATTTCTAAAGTTCTTTGAATCTTATGCAGAATGCATGAAAGCATTCTGCATACAAATCTGTCAGCTTAACCAAGCAAACAGCTCACTTTATGGTACTGTGATTTTATTTCAGAAATAAAAGAATACACATTTGAGAATGCAGATGAAACTTCTCTTATACCAGTGTAACATCCATTTTATTTGCATCTCAGAATTTCTATGTGTCACATAAAATGGAAGAATTTTGCAGGGAACATGGTAACTTTCATGTGTTTTCTGAATAGGAGATTTAAGATGTTAGTCTGGAGGTCTGTTAACAATGAGCTGATTCTCTGTCCCCCGGGCTAATTTGATGCATGCTGAATGCTCTTTTTGGGTGCAGACTGTGCTCATGGTGAACCCCCCAAATGTTCCTATTACCTCTCTGATTTGTTCATTATCTTTGTTCTCGACTTTAAGCAGCAGAAATTATTCACCTGGTCTCTCCTCCCATGGCGCGTCATTTTATAGTAATTTAATATCTGCCATATCAACTTTCAAAGACGTAATATTATTATTATTATTTATTTTTTAAAAAGCAATTTCCTCTTTTGGACTGTGACTAACATGGTTGCTTACTTGGGGAACCTGGAGATTTTTTGTCTTCCAAAAGGTAAAAAGGTACATTTAAATGGACGAGTGACTTCACTGTATCGCCAGCAAAAGATCTACAGATTAGTCAACTTCTTAAAGATGATGGTTAATAGTATCTAATTACATGTATTTAATTACATTTTGATGTTGTATTCCAGCTTGATAGTTAATGCTGAGAGAATGAAGTTGCAAAAAATACAAATAATATTGCAATGCATGCAATTCCATTATGTTTTTAAGTTCCATGATTTAGTTTTGACGTGATCTGGGTCCTCTGGCAATTAGTCCAGCATGAAAGCAAGTTATATTAATTATAATACCTGAGTGACCAGCCACAGAGACATACTGTGAGGTTTGATTTTATCAGGAAGAGAGAATTTAATCAGGGTGGTGCTAGTTGTGTGTATGTCTGTGTGTGTGTGTGTGTGTGTGTGTGTGGGTGCAGGCACACTGCTGGATGACTTATCTGGATAAGAAATCCTGTGTCCCTAATGGGCTCTTTGGCACAGCAAGACTACGTCTAATGGGGTGCAAAGAAAAGAGGTAAATAGTGAGGTAGCAAAGACCAGGACCCGAATTGAGGAGTCCATGGCTGGACTTCAGGACGATGTGATCGCCCCTCCCCCTCCACCCCCTTCTGCTTGAATTAATCTCCTGGCATCTGAAAGGCCTCTATTTTGACTCTTAAGGTTTTGATTTCCCTAGATCCCCTCTCCTCAAAGCAGAATAAAGGACAGAAGTCACCCTATTAACCGGATCAGTATCTTGCTAAATATAAACATTAATGCCTGCACGTCTAAACTTCCAGTGAAGAATTTTTTAATGGAGTTGCCCATCTCAGTTGAAGGTGACAATAATGACTTAACGAAGGCCTACTTGATCCTGGTTTTGGATTTCCAAGCAATACTTGCATTTATATCATATTTAAATTAAAGTTGTGTTATGCGAGCTCTTATGTAATGTTTTATCGCTTTCTTGATCTTTTTGTCTCCACGTGTACAATTGGCTAAGATATTTTTTAAGAATTTTTTTTTATACAGGTATATTTTTTATTGTAAAATGTGTAACCACAGCCTGTGTTTTTTCCATTGTTCCTTTATCCTTTGAGGGGCATACAAAGCATGATTTTCATAGCTCTGTTATTCTGTGATAGGCCTGCATGATATCGCTATATGTGTCTTGAAAATAAGGTTAAAACATCAGAATTCAGAAACACCCTTTCATTCAAGAATACAGTACTGTACAATAATGTACAATGTACTTTATAATTACTGTATTTAATGTTGGTAATGTTTTACGATGTGTTATTTATCAATTAAAGTTCCATATGTTTATACACAAAAATCAAGTTATATTTGAGGTCCGCGAATGGTTTGCTATTGGGCCATCTGTGGTCGGTCTTGGAACTATCCCCCGTGATTACTGGGGGACACTGTACTAGCTGCTGGCTCCCCCGCGAATACTGGGGGACATTGTACTAGCTGTTGGCTTCCCCGCGAATACTGGGGGACACTGTACTAGCTGCTGACTTAACTCGCCACCCTACAGCCCTGTCTATCAGTGCATCTGCAACCAGGTAATATTGTGCAGCTTCCCTAGAAACCCTGGGCATTGCTATGGAAGGCCAGCAGAGGGAGCTACCAGAGGGAGATTTTGGTAGCTGCAGAAAAGAACACCTTCAAATCTCTAAAGACCTATAGATAATTATAGACTTTTAAATAAAAACCAATGCTTACAGGAGATATGTAATACCTTTATATAAATATTGCCAAAGGCATTTTGCTCCAAATCACAGCTCTTGACTGCACAGCAAAACAGTTTCTTAAAGCTGTGATGTTCAACTCTCAACTCTTTTGCAACGGCTGTTTGTGAATCTTTTATAGACCTTATTGCTCTGAGCCACTGTCAATCAGAGCTGAAGCTTAGACCATAGTGTGCTTGCGCGTTTCCAGTGCAGTCATGCGGTTCACCTCACAGTGAATAGTGCAGGCATTCCTGCTAAGGACAATAAAAGTATTACAGTCCCTGATTAGGCAACCTCTCTGTAGGCTAACCCAGCTGTATCTCCCAGATGTCTCTGGAATGACAGGGCTATTTCATACACAACCACATGGTGTTATATTGGTTATTAATCCTATAAATGGATACGGTATTGTACAGGAAAAGTGTGCACAGGTGCTTCTAGCCTTAATGATGGTTCTACTCTCGATATTTCGACTTTATGGTGTGATTGCAGTGCACGTTCGGTAGTCAACTTTGAATTTTGATCAGTTCCTTGGCTTGCGATAAGCTGCACAGTACTTTCTACTGAGGCCGGCGCAAGGCAGCAGGTTCGACCAAATAAACTTGTATACTTTTCAATTACTGGTATTTAATTAGTTACAGGAATTATGTATCTGCTTATTTGGTAACAGCAGTTATGTATGTATGTATTTATCAATCATGTCTTATCATTTCTACACAACCAACAACAGAGTACTTTGTGCTTATGATGGATTCATCAGAATGTAACCCCATTGGAAGTCAAAGAAAAATGCTGCTGATATCTAATAATCTGTTTATTATTTGAAAGTTCTTTACAATGTCAGAACCATTTGTAACATTTCTGGTCCTAAATTGTGTGATTAATTGCTATTCCTTGACTTGGTCAGTGGGGAGGAGCTGGGTCTTATTGCTTTGCACTAAGGAGTTATTCCGGGCTCTCTCTAAGGCTCACTTTTAACATTTTCAATGACCTTTTGAAATGCGCTGCTGTGGCAGATTGTTTTGCAAAGTGACATTCAGTCTTAATTCCATGTCATGCTATCCATCGTGTTTGTGTCTGTTGGCTGCTTAGAGGAAATAGACCTAAATGATCATGAATATCAGTACAAGGCCTAACTTAGTCAAACCCGACTAATCTTTATTATATTTGTGATTTTTGCTCCTCCCTGTTGAATGTTGTTTGCTGGACTCACCTGGAAAATGCCGTTATTCACCTGGAAAAGTACTCAGTTTGTAAATCATGTTGCAGGACCTGTGATCAAGCTTTGGGACCATTTCTTATAGATCTGTGCTTAGTACTGCACTGGTAGGTTGACCACTGGCCAAAATGTACAATTCCAAGTGCTCTGACCCTTTCATGTCCATCCCGACATTGTTATATCGGCCGATTTAAATCATACTCTTCCTTCCTGCTTGACCTTAATCTCTCTGCAGAGCACAAACTGATAATTACCACTGGTACTCCTCAATTGACCGCTGCTTTGGAATCTTCCCTGCAGCCTTGGCCGCTGAACCCTTGTCTACGTCATGCACACATTTGGTTTGCGTCTCCATTCATTTTTCTTGTGGAATGTGAATGTTTTTTTCCTGCGTGTTAAGGGGTTTTTACAGCTGTGGGTAGCAGCAGATACTGCGGCCGATAGACCATATGCTCCCATAGCATCGGCTGCTAGGTTGCTGACGTGTCACTAAGCCATCATGCCTCAGAGACGGGCCTCAAAGACAGCAGCGGGGTGAGATAGCATAATTGTGTTCTTTATTGTTAACTAAAAAATGCTGGTATGCGGGCTGCATGTGATAAAGCAAGTGGGTGAGTAGAACGGAGAGGTGGGCCACACTCCTGACATTGCGTTTGCCCTTCTGCATTGGCTTATTTGTTGCATTGATTGTCTGTTTCCTTAACCCCCCTTTTCAATGGAAGATTGTGCAAAGGACTTAACATACTTAATGTCAAAAAAGTAGCAGTTTCCATCCTTACAACCCTAAAAGTCCTGTGCCTATAAGTGGACAAATTTTACACTCAAATTACTACAGTTCAGTTGCTATGGCACCTATAAGTAAAGAACTAGAACCTGTTAATGTATTCTGTAGAGTAATGACCCTTCGTCAGTTACAGGACGCTTTTATGAACTAGGGTTGCGGGGGGTGGGGGGGGGGGGTAGGTGGACGTCACAGGAACTTCACAGGAAGCCAAAATCTGTCTGCCAAAAGGCAAAAATTACTCCCAATTAATTGTGCCCCTTAAGGATACTTTTTTTTTATCTTTTAGGACATCATTTTAAGTCATTAAGTCTAAAAAAAAAATGAAAAACAAAAAAGAAATACATATATGATATATTGCAAGGGTGGGCAATCTTATCCGCAAAGGGCCGTTGTGTATGTGAGTTTTTGCTGCAACTCCCTAATTAAATTAATAATCAGAGGACTGATTGGCAGGCGAGTCCTCACACCTGGGTTTGTACAACTCACCTAAAGGTTATCCCAAAAACCTGCATACACACTGGCCCTTTGTGGATAAGATTGCCCACCCCTGATATATTGTGATTATATCATACTATTCATGACACGGTTCACAGTGTAATGTATCTGTTACTGTAAAATAGACTGTGGGTGTATCCTACTTAAAATGATGTAAATTTTATGTCTTTCATGAGAAGACTGGATCTATTTGGTAAAGGTTAGGAACCTCAACATTTTAGCATCAAAAAAAGACTAATTTGAGACTTTTAGTGCTTTTTAAATGAGGTCTTACATATTTTTGAAGTGTTACACTACATCATTCTTTTAAAATGCCACTCTTCCTTTCATCCAGTGTCAGTGAAACAAACAATTAGACATTGAGTACAAGTTACAAGTAAGAGGATGTAAATGAGTCTGCAGCCACCTACTTTAGTCTTTAAAATCATAGAACAGAATAGAATAGAATAGAATAGAAAGATACTTTATTGATCCCCTGAGGGAAATTGCTTGAGCTTTATGTGAATTTCAGTTTGTGAATTGTCCATAGTGTGTGGTTTTGTGTCCCCTGTGATAGACTGTCCTGGGTGTCCCCCTGCCTGGTGCCCCGTGCTTCCGGGGACAGATTCAGGACCAGCAAGACCTTTGTACTAGATGAGCGGAGGTGGTGGATGGATGGACGAACAGATAGATGGATGGACGGACTGATGGATGGATGGATGGATGGAAAGAGGCAGGGAGGGATACTAGTTGGAGTACAATGTGGTCACCCAGTATGACATGGTTAGGCCCTTTTTACTGGAGCATGTGCCCCAGTAAAAAAAATCCTTTATTCATGAACATATGAGTTTTAGATCGGGTGGGTGGGGGGCTGTGCCTCAGTAAAGCTTTACCTCCAGTAACCCCCCTGCTGGCATCCTTGGGTGAGTTCACTAAGATGGGGTTTCTCTGTAGTTCCTTTATAGCAGTCTTCTGTCTCCCCAAACACGCGTCTGTTTTTACTTGCAAACAAATTCTAAAGCACTTAATTACCTGGATCAGGCATGTAGCTAGTGAACTAGAATGACAATGTAGGCTGGGTGAGGGTTTGGAGAAGCACTGCTCTATAGGAAACTGTACACATGAAAAGTGGAAAAAATATAGTGGGAAAAAAAATCATACAAAACATTATGCCTATGTGATGGACTGCCGCCCCTTCCTGGGTGGTTCCCTTCCTTGCGCCCATAGTCTCCAGGATAGGCTCCGGACCCCCTGTGACCTTGAATAGGACAAGCTGTTACAGAAGATGGATGGATGGATGGATGGATGGATGGATGGATGGATGGATGGATATTATTTCCTATCATTTCCAGAGGGTTATTTAAATTAACTTTTTCTTAAAGTTTGTTTGTTTTCTACACCTTCTGTCTTTATATAAAAGAGTCCAATTAAAACAGTGTGACCATTTATTTTGCTTTAAAGATGTTTTTTACAGGTCTGGCCCAGCTAGGGATCAAATCTGCATTCTGACACGCTGCCTGTCTTCTTGGAAACACAGTCTGTTTGTTGAGCTATAGACTGAAATTGCCAGCAGAGCAGATCAGCTGATCACATGACTCGGGTGAAGTTTCCATCGACCCAGGCAACTATATAAATAGGTTCAGAAATTATGTATCTATGAAGTTTTATAGTTTACTGAATTAATTAATCAGAAAAATTAATTATATGGAATTGTATACATAAGAATGTAGTTATCCACATATTTCTATTTTTTACTAAAAGCTTACAATGAAATGTAAACTATTATACATATTATTAGTTATATTATTATTAATTATATACTATATAATTAATCATGAACTAACTCTTACCAAATGGATTAATTAAGTGCAAACTGAATTTGATCATGTTTTGTACTTGAGTGGTAACTGAGTTATTACTAACGTGTTACCCAGCCTGTGTTTCTGTCAAGAGAAATGGTCTCCCAAAGCTTTCCGCATCCTGGAGATCAACGCGAAGCCCGGCATTGCGTGCTAGGTGACAAAGGTGACAGCTGCCGCCACGATAAGGTTGCTTCTTAACTTAGTAGTAAGTCAGTAGTAACTTCATGATTAAGTGATGGCATAATAGTATAGTATTATTCATGCCCCCTGAAGTACAGAGCTGAAGAGCAGCTTATTTTGGTTGCCCTCCTTTGCTGTGGGGAAACTATGGCCTCCTACGTCTAGTCAGCAATTACTTCTAATGAGCCAGGGGAAAATTGCCACCGTTTTGCCTGTTATGAGCTGGTTGTCTGGAGAGGTGGGCTGGTGACCTTTTTGGGGACAGGGTAGGCCTAAATAATGGCTATGCTGATAATCTAAGGCTGAGCCAAAGGTCAAAAGATTTACTGATATGTAACTGAAGAATGAGGGTGCTCTGCCCTGACGTACTGGACCTGTTGGGTGTCCTAGTCGATCAATCTTAATACCTCTGACAGGTATTAAAATCAGCTCATGAGTCACTTCACCTGATGTTTTGTGTATCAGCTGCGTTCTCTGGAGCTTCCAGGGCTTCGGTCCTCAGTGACCAGCACGGGGCACCTCCTTATCTATAAGAGTTACTGGTAACACTATATGTAAGGCCCTTATTCATAAATCTGTTCTTATAAGTCACTTTAAAACATTCATAAACTATTATAAACATGATCATAAGTATTTATTAAAATGCATAACACATTATAGCAATGTTTCTCATGCATTATGAATGTTCTGTGAAGGTCTCGTCTATAACACACTATAAATACCTTCATAATGCATCATAATGGTCAGTATAAGAATTAAGGATGCTTTGTACTGCATTATGAAGGTGTTTATAGTGCATTATAGATGAGACCTACATAGAGCATTCATAATGCATAATACACATGACTATAATGTATTATGCCTTTTTATTAATAGTTATAGCCAGGTTTATAATACTTTATGAATGGATTATAAGACTATAAAGACTGCTTTAAGTAAGGTGTTACAGAGTAACTTAAGCATTAGGTTCCCAGTATCAACCTAAGCAAATATTCAGGGATATTGCAATGTGAATCAACACCCTTTTGCTATAGATATGAGGTCGGGAGATAAAAGCTCATATGATGATCCTAAGACAACCTCAGTGTCAGCATTCCAGGAGAAACCCTAGAACCTGTAAAGACACTGAAGGATAAAGGTGAAGAGAGAGCAGAAGCATTATCTGCATATCTCCCCTTTTCTTATGTTCTTGTATCAAAAAAGTTTTGAATCAGTTCAGGCTTGAAGTTCGCCAGTGGACTGCAGATTTTCTACCTTCTCATCAAACCCTCATCATAGCTGCATGTAATTAGGACATTAATTTATTCAGCAGGTGTTTAATATTGCTTATATCGTGTCTATTCCAAGAAGACTTCACTATATCTTTGCTTGAAAAAAATCTTTCAAGCTCCTGATGGTCTACAGTCCATCTACGGACCTACGGTCCATCACCTGGTACATTTTAAGTCATTAAACATTTGTGGATATGGGTCTAAGAATCTTGCTGACCCTCCAGTGGAAAATCATCTGGGGAAAACGTGACGATATTGAGTACGATGGCCAATAGAGGTGCATAAATAACCTTTTGTTTATGCAGTGATTTGTGATCTGACATATAGAAGTCACATGTATTCTAAGATTGGCTCATTGATATTTTTAGCAGTGTACAAATCTGTATAATTACTGTACATCATAGCACATAACAGACAGGAATGACTGATTAAAAATGACTATCACCATTTGTTGGTAGAAATTGGTTTTTGGATGCAAAATATAAATTGTAGAAGTGGACTTTGTTCAGATGGTGAGAAAATATTTTAAAAAAAGGAGGTCAAATTAAAATTAAAACAGGCCAACTTTTATATTGGGTTTTATCTTCCTCAAGAAAAAAATACTCATGATCATAGTCTGACAGCAGTGTGGTAAAGGGAAAGTTTTTCCACTCATTCATTGTAATGTCATTTAACGCTATCATCATGGGAAACGACTTATCTACTCTGATAAAGAGCAATAGTTAATCGTTCTTATATGGTTATATAATTTCAAATGCAATTAGAAGTGGTACTGGGGTGTAGAGAGTTTTTAAGGCTTTTAAGATCAGCCCAACGGTAATGCTGTTAGAAACGACAGGCTGCAACAAACCAGTACACCCCCCCCCCCCCCAGCCTGGCTCTGGCTCGCCGCTGTAAGGTGCACCAACAAGGCCTGATTAATCGTCAGCCTTTTGAATCAGAGGCAGCATTTATTCATGAACATACCCAAGTGGCAATCTCAAATTACTTGCTCTTCAAGTTTCAGAGAGGAATCTGGTAATCTGAGTCATAATTGTAATATTAAACAGATATAAGATATAATGAAGATACCTATAATACCAATATTTAATACAGATTTTTTAAAACATGTTATGTTTAAGTAATAATTATTAACCATTATGGTATTCTTAAGTGCCAAAATACTGCCTGTTTTCTGAAAAATCTTAACTATCTTAACGCCAGTAATGAAACGTAACTTCATAGAGCTGGATTTATCAAATTTTAATTCCCCCCCCCCCCACCAATGCATTTTTGCCATCTGATAATGTATCTCAGGTGCTCAGAGACATTCATTAAGAAAAATGACATGCAGCATGGACCTCATCTGCCCTGCACACACATACAGCATATGTACTGCTTACACACACAGCACATGAACTGCACACACACAGCACCTGCATTGCACACACATACAGCACATGCACTGCACTGCACATATACAGCACATACACTGCATGCATGTACACACACAGCACATACACTGCACGCACACACAACACATGCACTGCATGCACACACAGCACATGCACTGCACACACACGCAGCACATGCACTGCACACACACAGCACATGCACTGCACACACACACACACAGCACATGCAAGGAGTCGCATCTCCCTGCATTGCTCCCATGCATGCAGGAGGTGTGTCCCGTGCTCACTGTCCTATTGAATACACAGATCTAACTTGAATTCTCTTGGTGTCCAGTTCCCTTCCTCCACCTGAGTCTCCCACCCCCAACCCCATCTGCACCCCCTCTCTCTTGCAGCAGAGCTGTGCTGCACCCTGTCCCAGCAACGCAGCCTAGGACTGGTACAGTCAGTGCACGCTGGAGTGGGCGGGCGCAGGGGGGGGTTGGGGGGAATCTCCGCGAGGCAGGCAGGCTGCATGCTCCCCGCAGCTGCGGCGCAGTGCGGTTGTGAACACTAGGCCGCGGGGACAGTGGGGCGGGCCCGTGGTGATGTCACTATGTGTGAGAGTGTGTGTGTGTGGGGGGGTGACCCCCCCTTTGAGGCGGAGGAAGGGTTTAACTGGAAACTCAACAGCCCTGTAGCGTTTGGAGGCGAGGCTGAGAGGAGCGGCGCAAGAGAGGGTGAGTAAGCGAGAGAGAGAGAGAGAGTCTGATTGAGGGGAGGGGAGCGGGGGAGGGGGGTGCTGTGTGAATTCTTGCTGTGTTAGCATCCCCCAGCAACTCCATCAATACTGCATACAGCTGGAAGCCTGGCAAGGATCCCCACTGCAACCGTGGGATCTGGTCATCGCGTGCAGCCTCCCGCATCAGCCCTGGGCACTGGGATTGCACTCCTGGATGCTTCTGTCTTTTTAATGTGCTTTTTCCCTCCCCTTCCCTGGGAGCGCATGACTTTGAGAGCTATGCCGTGGCATTAACGGCCAGAAGGGAGGCGGACGGAGGATCCAGGGCTGATTTTAACGAGGGGACCAAAGCTGGGGCGCTCTCCGCAGTAGCATGCCATCGCTCTCAGCAGGACACCAGCCAGGATCTCACTGCACCTGCTCTTAACAGACTTGGGTAGGCTGTTGTTTGACTGTTTGGGGCTGTTTTTGTTGGGTGTGGGGGGAGGCTTGTTTCCACGTTGAGTGTGAAGTGTCGGAGTGGGACGGGACAGTGGAGAGTATGCGGAGCTGTGAGTCCCGTCCGGGGCAGGAGGCTCTGGGGGGGGGGGGGGGGAATCACCCCCAAGGCCACGGGCCCGTGCGCCGGAGAGTGGTGCCTCACGTGTGAGCACAAGGTTAATTAGGCATCAGCGCCCACAGCCCAGACTATCAGGGCAGAGCGGACGGGC
>JAODKN010000041.1:30291562-30309293 GCA_026774425.1 Petrocephalus zakoni | reverse complement strand
AGCATCAACATACACACCAAGGTCTCTCTCATAATCAGCTACCTTTATTTCAGTAGGACCCATAAAATACCTGTACTGTATGTAAACTTTTGAGCACAACTGTATGCAGTACCTTGATTCACTGCTCATAGGCGCAGGCTGTTTGGATGAACAAGTATAATAATACCTAATATATATACACACATATATAAACACATACATACACTCAGATATATATATATATATATTTCAAAATACAGTGCTGTTCCAGGAGTTTATGGAGTGACATTTGTATCATACGACTGTTATCAGGCGGCCTCTGGGAAAATTCAAGCCTCATTGGTTTTATGGACAGGGGAACTTACAGAGTCAGTGTAATATAATGCTTTTTGGCTGAAGTGACTTCCACTTGTTAAATCGAGGTCACTGATGTTTAATTCTTGAGCTGCCAAGGAGACTTTATATAATAATAATAATAATAATAATAATAATAATAATAATAATAACAACAATAATAATAATGATGATAATTGTTATTATTATTATTGTTACTATTGTTGTTATTAAGTTCCTTACACTAGTGTGCAGTGGGTCCCCTGTAATAAATGTGCCTTGTGCAGTCAGGCTGGAACAGTGCCCTCATGTGTATGTGTGTTCATGCATGGGCTCATTGGGAAGGAGGCCAGTGTTTCCATAGCCCATCTACATCTCAGTCCAAACAGACAGGCCCAGTTATACAATACAGATTATACTGAGTGCAATGAATCCATGCTATAAATATTAGCACCATTACACGAGATTCTGCAAAACCTACCTACAATAGTGCCCTTATTCTGTCTTCTAGCAGGAGTCAAGGCAGTACATCAAAGAAAGAAGGGTGTCCGTGGAAGTAATTACCATCTTTTGGTCATTTACATAAAAGAGTGACAAAGAAAAGCCATCCTCATCTGCTGATTGGCAGAATACCAACACAAGCACCATCGACCAGTCCAAATTAATGACTGGTTAATGTATGCAAACTGTTAATAAACTAGTCAATAAGTGTGAGTGTTTCATGAGTTTCTTAAGATGGCTTCAAAGAGTCTGATGGCTGCCTTCCTCAGTGATCCCTTATATTCATACATATAGTCATACCAGCAGTCCTACAGCCACTTGCTTTTTTGTACTGCAGCCTGACAGATCCATCATAATGCAGATTTTTGGGCTAACGTGTTCATTCCAATTTCTGATAGCTTGCTTGCTGGTAGTATACTTGTAGAGCCCCCCCCCCAAAGGATCTCAGCCTCTCCTCTCCTTGTGAGCCTGTTACTAGGCGATTACCAAAAGGTCAAAACTGAGGGACCCAGGAAAAACTCATAATGAACTTGTACTTCTGAAAACCTAACCTTGGCCTTGGTTGTGCTTCCCTTTGGCAGATGTTCGAGACCAACCGGGTGAAGTTCTACATGCTAAATGAGGTTTCGGAGATGCGAGGTCAACACGGACAGGTATCAATAAAGTGAGGGAAACGGCTTTGCCTGACGTCAGCCTTGTTTGTTCTCGGTTGTAAAAGTCATCTAATCTCGGCCAACAAGCTACGTGCCAGCAGAGCAGATAAGTAGCCCAACATAACCGAGGGAGACTTGAGGAAAGGTGCTGACTAACTGTAAAACAAGAGTATGAAAACCATGCCTGCTAGCTGCTAAAATCTGCTAGCTTTTAACTCATATTCCTGTGTTTGTGTTTTTTTTTGGAGTTGAAAGAAGTAGTCCTGAAAAGTGGAAAAGTTCTGAGGGCCGATGTGTGTGTCATTGGCACAGGTGAGTTTTGCACATATCAAACAATTGGCTCAAATATTTCGGGGGGCTACGCAGCAGAACAGAATAAGGGTCTGTGTCCAAAAAGTCATGGGTTCAAATTCCATGGCTGGCAAAGTGATGATGTCCTTGTTGGGCCCTTGAGCAAAGTGCTTTGCTCCAGCTGCTGCAGGGTTGCTAGCTGAACCTAGATGCCAACAAACAGTCAACTCTCTCCATAGTCATTAATACTTGCTAGATGTTGCTATTCTCCGTCATTATGATTGCTATCCTTCCCATAGGATCGACCCCAGCCACCTCCTTCTTAAAACAGAGTGGGATACACATGGACTCAAAGGGTTTCATAACTGTCAGCAAGGTCAGCGGCCTTAATGCATACCTTTCAACTTGGCATATAAACTTCAATTGCATCCTGTGTGAATGTAGCCCCACTCTGAATCCCCCACTCTGGGGTTTCAGCTGTCCTCTGTCAAAACCAACTGTGAAGTGGAAGACAGAACGCTAACCAGAGGTGGGTTGTTTAATCCCTAGACGATGCAGACCAATGTGGACGGGGTCTTTGCTGGGGGGGATGTGGCCATGTTCCCCCTGCCACTGCGTAGCAATAAGAAGGTGAATGTCCCCCATTGGCAGATGGCACACATGCACGGTAAGACCCACCCCTCGATGGCAGCGGCATGCACATCATTTCCTTTGCATGACCTGTTTTATTGTCAAGGCTATGTTTTCCAGGGCGAGTGGTGGCGCTGAATATAATGGGCAGGATTGTTGAGATCAAAACTGTGCCTTACTTCTGGACAGCTATGTTTGGAAAGAGCATAAGATATGCAGGTGAGTGGGCAGTCTGAGACTGACCTTTCATTTTCATTTGAGTATGTCCGATAATTGAGTTGCAAAAGTAGATGCTTCTTTCACTGAAAGGAAAGGGCCTATTGAAAGGTTCACAAAAGCACACAAAGGATCAGGATATTTAGAAATTTGCAGTTCAATACGTTTATACCGGAAATGAGCCAAAATGCCATTTACACTGTTTATCCTTGATAACCGCTTATGCAGTAGAGAATCACTATTCCAGCCTATTCCAGGAATCAGCGCAGAAATACTGCCACCTAGCTGTGCGAAGATTTGAATTTTCTTAAAGCCAGGCTTCCTCGGACAGTGTGTGTCATACATGATTTGTGTGCATAATCAAAGATGGTCTGCATTGTATCTTCAAGGTCACGGAGAGGGGTTTGATGATGTTATCATCCAGGGAGATCTGGACGAGTTGAAGTTTGTGGCCTTCTACACCAAGTGAGTGTGTCCTCGTGTTGCATTGCATGTTGACCTTCCATACTGCATTTTCAATTTTTTGTATTAATTATTTAAAATTAAGACAAACAAATAAAGAAAATCCCTCCTAAGTCAGGACAGTCACAGTGAAATCTTTTATGTATACATGCAAAAGGACTGATTTGCTTCCCTGGAGCTAACGGTAACCTCCGACCTACAGAGGTCTACTTCATCCTGGCAGGGGGGCTGAACTGACAGCCACTCAAGGAGAAGTGCTTTTCAAAGAAGGGTTTTAAAAACACTTCAAAAATGTTTTCAAGGTGCTCTATGGAAAGAGAATCACGTGGGATATAGTGACAGGAAATGGTGATGGTTACAAAGGAAGCCGGAGTGCTGGGTTCAGGGAAATTCAGGTTTTGTTCATTTGTCCGGTCAAAAGGAGTTTTAGGAGCACAATTATCAAAGTGGATGCTTAAGTTACCTGAATTGTGGCGCCTCTTCGCATTCCCTCTAAGGGTTTCTGAGTACGGTCTTTAATCTTGGCTTGTCCTCACTGAGTCCAGTAGAGCCCGGCAGTTATTAGCATTATATGGATGAGTCACCGCTCTCCAGTCCAGTGCTCCACTCCACCCTCGAGTGATTCGGAAAGCAAAACACGACTTTTGGTTATGAGGACGACCCTGCCGCCAAAATTCGCCCAAGTGACGAGGCCAGTTTGTTTTTTTTTTTCACGAGTTTCCACTCCCTCTTCCCACGGCAGGAGCGAGGAGGTGGTGGCGGTGGCCAGCATGAACTACGACCCGATAGTGTCGCGCGTGGCAGAGGTGTTCGGCTCCGGAAAGGGGATCAAGAAAAGGGACGTGGAGTAAGTGCTGCTTTCCGTTTCAGATCTGCCCCTTAGCTCATGTAGCACCACCTCCAGAAAAAATAAGAAAAATAGGAACCGGAGGGAACATGGCTAAGATGAGAAACCTGCTCCAATGGATATTTATTAGTGCCTAAAACAGCTTATAGACTTGCTTTGAAACTGAGTTTATTCAAAGCATTTGACATGTCATGAAAAGGAGATGGTGTTTGGGTGCCATCTAATATCCTCCTCCCATTTGAGAGAGCATCATCAATGTTTTGCTGTTAAAACTTGAGGGTATATTCATCAGTATTTCTTCGATTTCAAACCTATTTTTGTCTTTTCTGTTCTGCACACACAAAACGAAGGACGTTAAGGCTACTTGGCAAGTACAAAAACATGAGAACTTCTTCCAATCTCCCAGCATCGCCCAAGTGCGACAATTCCATTGAGTAGTGCCCCTGTATACATTTTGGTATCCAGCAGCTTTGCTGAATCACCCAAAAAAACCTCAGCAAACTGTAGTACCCATATCACCCAACCCCAACCCTGCCTGTCCTAACATTACAAATAAAAGGTTCTCGCAGACTACTACATAAAAAGGCCAGCACATCATATATGCTGCTGTTTGCATTATCAGAAGGAACTAGGCTTTGAAAGCTGTAGTAAGTGGGATTATTGCACTGTCTCACTCCCATTGGTTAATTTACCTTATAGCTGTTAAACGAATCGGTGACTGCACATGGTAGTCCCACAACAGGTTTCAAAAGTCTCATTTTCCTCTGTTGCGAGCTGTGTGTCTGTGTATGCCTATATACAGTATATATGTAAAAAGTATATTTACATATATATTTGACTTCCTTTTGAATCTTCGGTGTATATGATTCAAGTAACATTTTCTCAAAATTACATAGGCTTAAAAGTTTCTCTGAATTAAGAACACAAGCTAGAAATGTATTTTGCTGCCAAAATTTGAGGGTTGTCAGGAGGATTTCTCTTCTTTTTCTGCTGATTTATCAATCTTCTGTTAATTTCAGGACTGGAGACATGTCTTGGCTGATAGATAAGGGTACGCAGTGAATATCCCAAATCGCCCAGTGCAGTTTCAAGCCGAAAGCTTCTGGATCCTACCTGGGAACAGAACTCACGGTGCTGTGAAAAATAGACCCGCCTTCAGACCATAGGGACATTCCCTCAATGGACCTGTCTGGGTTACCGCCTTCCCAATGCCCCTCCCCTCCCCCCTTCGTCAGAGATGACCTGCTGTACCTGAAATGTACAGATTTATATAATTAACAGCGAACGTTAAGATGCCATGAATGGTTTTAACGAGCTCAAAAGCCTTAGGGCAAATCTTTGATTGGCTTCCATTCCTGACTGGATTACGAAGCAATACCGGCATTCAATTCCGTGCTTGTGCATGTTGTATCTACCTGTAAACTGTATTTATAGGGCGATTTTCATTTTTTGTACATTTAAACTTTGTACATAGTTATAACCTGCACCTCAACGCAGATTAACAATACAGAGAGATTTATATTGATCTTATGAGAGTTTGAAATACGTGTGTATATATCTATATATATATATAGAACATTGCTTGGTTGCAACATGGGAGCTGGGTCTATATTTAGGTTTTTCTTCTTACAAATATAATGTTTTCATAGCACCCAAAAATCAACACTAAGGACTATACTTAAGGACCCATTGTTCTGAATACTCAAACTGGGGAAGGAAAAAATACGCAAAGTTGTCATCCTTAGAAGCCATAATGAAGACAGACCTTAGATGATAGTGCCACCATGTGGAGGCACACCAGAAGTGCATATGCAATATTTTTTTGGGGGAAAAGCCAAGCCGTTTAAAGTTTTGTCAAAAAAAAGTAAGTAAGCAGGCAGTAGGTGCATTACATGTATAATCTTTTCTCATATGAGAGCATGAAACCCCTATATACTAGCATATAGCCTCTAATTAAAAGCAGGACGAGTATCAGATTGTCCTCCTGCTCTGCTCTTAAAAGAAATATATATTTATCTTTTGAGTAAACGAAGGTCGTCACGTGACACAGGACGACATTGCATAGCGTGTATTTCCCCGCACCTGGGCGCCCATGGTAACTGCTAAATGAAATTTTAGATATTTTCGCTTTTCATGGATGCTCTTTGTTACTAACTCAGGGACCTGAGGTTTGGGGCAGGGTTCTGTGATAGGTGTTGTTGCCAAAATAAATCTTGTCTCTTATTTTCCTACCTGACACCTGGTTGGCTCATTGTGGTGGTCTCGGTTTTCCTACCTAACTCTGAAATATCAATTCTCTCTCCCTCTGTCACACACACACGTTTGTAATTAAAGAATAATACATTTTATTTATAGGGGCCTTTCTAGACACTGGACACATACAGTGAATAAAACATGACACCCTTAACTCCTACCCTAATTGTTGCCATTTTTAGTTTTTTTGATTGCATTCACAGAACTGAAAAATGTCAAAATAAGAGTTTTTTAAATCACATTAGCGGGGGGGGGAATTGGTCCCCAAAATGTCATATAAACATAACCCACACACAGATGTATAATATAGTGTATTATATATATATATAAAATATAGTGAACAAATGATTTCATATGGTCCCACATACTATGAATATTTTTTAAAATGTCTGGGTTTATAAATTATGTAGGAAGTTTTGTAAAAGTACTACAAACAATAACTTCAAAATGATGCACCTACCAGACAGACTTCTAAAATCATGTCTGGTGTTTTGTTTCTCTTAGGCTGGCTTACTTAGGTTCAAGCCTAAAACCACAGGGCAATCAGTAAAGCACTTTAACACAAGGAACAGAACCATTCATCTGAGAACACTGGAAGTATATTAAGCTTTTTATCAGGCAAAACAGGAAGATCTTACCTAAAATAAGTTAGAGAAAAATAATATATACACAAATCGACACTGGAAATGGAACAGGGAAAAAGTCAAGCCACTGCTTCTAAGAGTAACAAATCTCTCTATTATTCAGAAATGTGTCAAACATTCACAGCATCAGCATATACTGGGAAACATTATTGCAAACAGCCCAGTACTTTAGTCACAAAGCACCATGACAGATTTGGAAGTGGTACACGGCCTGTTTATGAAAACGTATAATGTCACCGAAGTCACTGTTTGTTTTATGACTGCATTTCCTGTTTCCGAAAAAGTGGTTACAAACTAGTATATATAACTGTAAATATATAAATATAACTGATACGGTCAATAAAATAAAGTTTTGAAACTTCAGTGCTTTTAGTTGACAGTGCATAAAAGCGGAAAGAAAGCCTTTATAAGAAGGCTGTAAGCTGGACGGGTTGTGAAACAGCCCAGTCTGATTTGTTCCGTCGTCGGCATCTCATCTTTAAGGCAGTATGTTCAAGAACACTACAAAAGTGTTTCCTAGAGCAACACTAAATCTAGACACACGACTTGCACACATAACAATAGAAGCAACCAGACAGATTCTGGACTGCAAAACACTGAAATCAAAGTAAATGCCGCACTTCACATGCACATCGCAGTTAAATTTCATTTAAAAGTACTTTAGAGAAGTACAGAACTGGCAAATGTGTACAATATGTTCACAGTCTCCTGCTGACCTTTTTTAAAAAGTACTACAGATAATGAGTTATGAGTTTCACAATTATTGTAATCAGCTGTGAAACAGAAGGCACTTGGTATATGGGAAATTTAGAGAGGTTTGCTTACATCTGCACTGCATATTCTTGTAAGCTGACACCTCAGAGGCTCGCTGGCACTATGATGCTCACTCACTATAGCCGTGCACGATTCACACCCATAGTTGATGAAGCCTTATCTGCAGACTCCAATGCCCAGTGCGTCCGTAAGGCCTGACTGCTGGGAAGTCAGAGGCAGCCTGTGATGGACAGCGATGCTGTGGGTGGCGTGGCTGCATTTCCTCTCAGACATCGTACTCAGCAGCACACTGACGGAGATACTGTTCATACAGTCTCTGCTGTTGGGGCAGAGAAACAAGATAAAAGAGGGTGACTACTGTGTCAGGATCCTGATGGGCTTCCATGCAGACACCCATAGAATTTCACTCACTATGGAAACACTCCGAGGTTCCTTAAAAACCGGACTCACCTTCCTGGCTTTGACCACATCCTGTACGTAATCGCTATATTCGGCCAGCCGCCTCTTCTCCTTCTTGGTGAGGGTGCGGTGTCTTTGGCTGCGGGACAAACCGAATGCTGTGTCAGGACGGCTCACCACCGCAGACAGGAGGGCGGATGGGGGTGTGGCTCTGCTTACCGTGTGAAATATTTGGCTAAGTACAGGAGAAGGTAGGTGAGGACTCCGCTAGTGATGACGAACATAATCTGGCTGTCTTCCGGGATCAAGTCCCACAGAAATACCACTATTCCCTGTAGAGAGACAGAGATGCAAATATCCCGTGGAAAGCAGACTGTCAGGATACTAGAAAGGGAGCGACCAGAATGACAGCAGTGTACTTCCCAGACAGCAATCACCCATCCATCTATCTAAGCCTCACTTCTGCCACACCTCCCAATTTGTACAGGTCTTATCTATTCATCTCACATGAAGGTCTCATTTATAAAGCACTGTGAACACCTCCATAATGCAGCACAAAGCATCCTTAATCCTCATACTGACCAGTATAATGCATTATAAAGGTATTCATAGTGCTTTATAGATGAGACTTTCATAGAGCATTCATAATGCATAATTCACATGATTATAATGCGTTATGCCTTTTTATATATATGTATAGCCGTGTTTATAATTCTTCATGAAGGTGTTACAATGAATTATAATAATAATTATGAGGCTTTATGACTATAGGCTTCATGGAAAGTGTGAGTTTTTTTCCTGCACACAATGTACATTTATTTACATTTAATTCACACTTTTATCCAAAAAGACCACCAGTTTTAGGGACAGGCTACAAATATGTCTGCTCCCTGGGATTTGGACCCATGGCCTGGTTGGAGCAATGCTCCGTTGAGCTGAAGGGGCACTGATGACGCTATACAAAAAAGTGACAAATTCTCTGAAAATGAATTCCACCGATTTCCCTATGATACATTTCGCTAGCTGTATTGGTAGCAGTCCGGAAATCAAATTGCAATTTGTCCGAAAATGAACCTAGGGGTAGATTTCCATCCATATAATGTTTTTGTGAAGCAAGATCCATGTAATACTTTTTGAGTCTTACATACTCATAAGGTGTAAATGATACCTGCTTTCACTATTCCCTTGGCTGCCACTAACCAGTTGAGCAATCTCAAAATTTAATCGGCTCCGGTTTGGCACCCATACAATGCCTCTGCAGTTTGAAAAAGATGTCAAATAGGTTTTGAGGTATTGTCCAGGAAATGCAATTATTACACACCTTTGATGTCCATGAGTGGTGATGATATGGTATATTAAAACTGGGGGAGCACATACCGTGGTCATGTGGAAGGCCGCAGTGAGGCCCTCGCCAACCATCCGCTGGAGCTCCTCTCGGGACAAGGCGTTCACCACCAGCGTGAGGATGAGGGAGGCTGGCAGGAGGATGCCCAGGAGACCGCACAAGAAGGAGTGCACGCGGGCGCCCCTGTTGTAGCTCACGTCCGCCCTGCCCATATCCGGGTGGGTGCATCATTTAGTCAGGACTCAAGACTTCTAGGTTGAAATTTGCATTTAAATTCCATTAAGGGCATATGATATTCAGAGTGAGAGATGCTGGCACCCAGACTGACACACCAGGCTAATGAATTGCAAAGAGCAACAGTAAAAAGGCTGACACTGACAGCAGCTGTAAATGAGTCCTATAATGGGGCCCCGATCGATGAGCACTCTCTCTCTCGCGTGCTCTCCCCCCACCTGTCCTGGGCCAGTCTGGTGCTTATGGTAGCAGAAATGAGGTTGCAGTCCTTCTCCAGCTGGTCCAGGGTTCTTTGGACGGCCTGGTTAATGGTCTTCTCAATGGTCTGACACACCCCATCAATCTGGTTCTCACATCGGCTTGGCTGGAGGGAGAGCCAATGAGAGGAAAGACACGGCTCCTTAGGCAGGGAGACACCATCATGAAGCCAATCCCATCATGCCACACCACACCAGGTGCTTCATTTATAACATGCTAAGATGACCATGGAGTTCTGTGACTGTAGTGCCCTATTTTATAAACAGAACCCTTTTAAAGTAACTGGTCATTAAAGTTACGCCTTCTGCAAGAATAAGAAATGTTGTTTAAAAATCTCATAAACTTTTTCGAACAAAAAATGTTGGCTGACTGCTTAATGTCCAACTGGTATTAAGTGACTATACACCAGAGAGCCATGGATGCTGCCAAGTGGTTAGCAATGTACTGCCATCTGGTCCAGAGCATCCTCTGCCCTGGGGCGATATGCTTCTCAGAATATGCACCAAGCTCTCTCTTTGTGACCCTCTACTGGATAAACAAGTAGTGAAAACAAACAGATGGACAGATGAACTAATTTACCACTGGGGCTGAAATTATTAGGAGCATACAACACACAGCTCCCTAGTGCACCTTTAAATTCCGCCCTGTACTCAGAGGCGCAGTAGAACAGAGATTTAAGTGACAGTATACTAATTGAATCATTATCCACTGTGCTGTGAATCACGGAGTGTCATCACCAAGGAGATTAGCAGCCCAAGATGGACCAGTAAATACAGCCTCTCTGACACTGTGCTCCAGCAATTGATAACAAGACGAGGGCTTGATTAGTCAGGCCTGGACAGAGTGGCAGGACCGCCTGATTCACTATTGACACAAGCAGGGGTCATGCCTGAAGTTTATAACCATAGCTCTTGTTCAAGCTGCATGTATCCCAAGAGCTGCCACTTTTTAAAGTAAATATATCAAGAAAGAACCAAAAGACTGGTGTATTTATGCCTACCGAGAATAATTAGGACTGCCCCCACCCACCCAGAAACACTCCGACTGGGTCTCAATTTAGAGCCAAACCTTGTACAGTCAACGCAGTTAATTAATTTTCTTGTTATAATGAACCATGCAATAAAGCAATGGGGAGACTGATGCAATCATTAAAATAAACCCAAGAGACTAACTTACTTTCTGTGGGTTCGGGATGTAAATCGTGGGCATCTCAAAGCCACATTTGTTCAGCCCCGGTCTTCGGCACAACTCCTGAACAATCTGCATCATCACCCTCTGCATACAAAAAATAATTACACTTCAATTAGCAGACCAAGCCTCTCTGGGCAGGAATTAAATACTTTGTTGAGGACCTGCTAAATACAATGAGTCATATGTCGCCTGAGAAGAGACTTAGGGTTACCAAGGTAACACCTTAAAGTTCAGTGTGTGTCTCTGTAGGTCAGAAAACCATGCCTGGAAAGTCGCTGGTACGAATCCAGCAGAATAATGATATCACTGTTGGGCTCACGCAAGGCCCCTAACCCCACAAACTGCTCCACAATTCGGAAGTATCAGGTTTCATATAGCAATACATTAAGTCAGTTAGTAACAGTAAAGCTATCTAAATTACAGGTCTGGCTCTTCACCTGCCTGTCGGTCTCCCTCCCAGCCTCGTCCGCCTTGCTGAGATAAAATAGCAGCCGGTCTCCACATGTCTCGCTGAGCTTCTCCACGATGTCGAGTGTGCGCTTGCACAGGGCCTGTCCCATCGGGTCGAAGAACACCATGATCAAGTCCGCCTGCTGGCCTGGAGGAACAACAACAGGACCTTTCCATTTCCTTCAAAAAGGATCAATCCCTGCTTCACTGAGTCACTGTGAGCTTGGAGCCTGTCCCAAGAGACACCCTGGACGGGATGTCAGTCCACTGCAGGGCTCACACTCAGACTCACACACTATGGGCCATTTAGAGCTGTTCCTTTGGCTGCTTGGGGGAACCTGCACAGGGAGAGCATACAAGCCGTAGCTCTGGTGGTAACAAATCATAGTTCTGTCTCCATGACCTACACACACTGCGATTCCTCCCTGTATGTAGTGTGAACCATCAACTTCTTAACTGTGTTGTGTGTTACACTGTTAACCCAATCGTGGTAGATAAGTTGTATAACACACTTGTGCACGTTTGTATAATAATACATTAGGCACTTCCAAACCTGTGTTAATGTGCTTAACACTCATTAACGGTAATCTTGAAACTCAGGAACATCTCAGTCAGCATCCAGCCTTACCAAAGGATATGATCGCGTTGTTGACGTCAAAGGGATAGACCATATCACCGTCCACCAGCCCTGGTGTGTCCACAAAGGTCACCAAGCTAAACTTCTTCTGCTTGGAGGTAGAGATTTCGGCAGAGAGGTAGTCCGTCAGACCTATGAAGATAAGCATACTGCAAGCATACGTAAGGGCGCTCTGCTAGAATCCACCGGCCAAACCGAAAACGATTCGCTCCAACACCCACAGGACAGACGGTTAAAGACTGGAACACACAAGGGACATGATCTTTGCAGTCTCCTGGGACTCATGGCGGGCTATGATCAACAAGCTATGCATTCATATCTCCGAAATGCCTAAGCTCACAATCCATAAACTTGGCAAGAAGCTTCTGCGAATCTCAAGGGCTCCCAATAAGAGAAGATGGAACCTCAAACTCTCCGGCATGCTAGCCAGCCCACAGAGGCGGGACTTAGGTTGTCATGGTCACCCACAACAGTTCTTCAACTGGCAGCTTTACATGAGGGCATGGGGCCATAAAGCTAGCCAATGAAGAACGACTGTGGAGCAACTCTCTGTCAGGCACTCACATCAAGGTGCCAAGAAAGTGCTCTAGTACCTCCTAGTCCCACTTAATTATTAAAGTTAAAAATATATGTACTTTCTTCTAAGGAGATAAGAGAGAACAGACAGTAGATTATTCTGCTGTTCTTCACACTGATGATTATTTAGACCAAACTAGCTGTAAAACTCAGTGACGTGCCTATCGTGAAGGGCCCAGCTGAAAGATAACTAGGCCTATTGTTAATGTCTCCATTCATGGACAGAACCATCTGCAGACTAGGCTTGTGTGCATGAGCTCTTAGATGTTTCTAACCACCGGCTCAGAAAGTTACAGAGCAACAGAGAACGTCCACCTTCACCATCTGATACTTGGACCACAAAGGAAACAATATGAGGTATTCTAATTAAGGCCAGGGAAAAATAAACGTGTAATGGGTGCCCCAGGATTTCAGGATTCACTACAGACAGACAGGTACTGAAGCTGCAGGATGCCATCATTAGGCATGAAACACGAATCCCACTGGTCTCTCTGTGACGGAAGGAGCTCTCGGATCCCCGGCATCCGCAGTGAGCTTCTCGAGAACTGAAAAGGTGAGGGTCGATATTCCCTCCAGCCTGGAGCAGAGCCAGGCCATGCATCCGGTGTCCTGAGCCAAGGACACAGGCTACGTGCTGCCACACCGAACCCTGGCCTGTGATGGCAGCGGGTGGCTCGGGCGGGGGGGGGTTAACGAAGACTCACGACCAAGGGGGAACCAAGGTAACCATTCCACTTGAAACAAACCATCACCCTATCAAAAGCAGACTGTACTGCAAGTCCTACTAATACCTAAAACAATTAAACCCCCCCTAACCAAAATGAAAATGCATCTGTCCAAATCAAAGATTTAACATAGTATGCTTTATGGCAATTTAAAAAGTAAAGTGTGGGCTAGAGTAATGAGAGACTCATTCAAATTGCCAATACAATGCAAGACAATAGTAGCAGCAGTATAAGACGCCAAGACGTGCTGAGGCCTACATTAGGTAAGATCATTTTAAAAGTAGTATTAAAAAAATATAAAAACCCACTTCTCAGCATGCTGCTACAGGACGTGTCTGAGGCTGACTGGCAATTCCCAGAGGCGTCAGCAGTCATGGCTGTGCAACCACTGGGCGTGACTCACCCCAGACAGACTGGACGTTTTTAAGGGTCTCGCAACACAGAGTGCTTCTGCGGGGTAACAGACGCATCGGTGCCGCAACAGACAGCTGCATATTTGATAACCCTGCTGACCCCAGGCCGCTGGGGTGCGGCCCGGCCCACCCCTTTGCCAATGCTGCAGCTCACGGATCTGCAGGGCACGGCGCCGCCAGGAGTGCAAGAGGTGCATCTAGGTGACCGCCGCAGCTCACGTCGCAACCAGACACACATCTGCCACGCATGTGACATCCATGCCGATCATGGCAAGGCAAGAGGCAGGAGTGACGCAGAAACACTCAGCAAACCTACACGCGACAACCAGGGCCGTTTTCGTACCGAACCATCCACCGGTGAGATTCGGAGTGGTTATGCAGCCACATGCCATTCCCGACTGCGCGTGTTAGCATGCGTGATGGAATAGTGGGAAAGGGTCCCCTACCTTTAAACTCCAGGAGCCGTCGGAAATGGGGGTACAGGTGAAGCGTTGCGTTGCCCTGTGTGGGATGGGGGTAGGGAAAAAAAAAAGAAATTTAAATGAGGAGGAGGAAGAGGACTAGAAATGCAGATGTTAAAGGACAGAGGAGGGGAAAGGCGAGCCGGGGGCCTGAGAGCAAGCACCTCAGGCCTGACAGGCATGGCTGAGACAGCCGTGTTTCCCTGCCCAGTGCACAGTGCATACCCCCAACCCCCCCAGTCAGAGTAGCCAGCCCTCCGTCTCGCTCTGGGAAGCAGATCCGCAGCAGACGCCGGGCACAGCCTCGCTCCGCCACTATAAAGCCTTCCCTCCCCCCCCCCCCAGAGTGATGCAAGAGGAGCAGTAGCCAGTCACAAGCCCCCGCGTCGCCGTGAGTTACGACGTTTTGCTTCCGCAAGCAATAAAACACGAGGAGAGCCTGAGTGACCCCGCTGCACCACGCAAAGCCCCGCTGCTGCAGCACTACCACAGCTGGCGCCGTACAATGCATCCATGACCGAGACTGCTGTGCCCGAAACACACGTGTGGGCAGATATGTCAAACACAACAATTGTAATCAATAATTTACTTTAGCAAACTGAGATACCAGCAAATGAGCATAAAAAAAGCTGAATACTTACAGTCAGAGATTCTCTTTTCCGGCCACTCGTGACAAAGGTGAAGCCTTGGGTCTCTATGGCAACGCCTGTCCTCTGAATGTGTTCCTCCACATACCTGGAATAAAGTTGTCATGTGCAAGTTGCTGCATTTCCCTGTTCTGGGGACAATTTAACACCCCTTTCAGGAAACACTACCCCGGATTTATACATGCAACCCCCTGAAAGTCTCAGGGACACAAGACAACCAAGCCGGCTGCGAAAATAGCAAATTTCTGCCACCTGGGACAGAGTTCAACACTATAATCTTCCATCAGACACCAACAGTGAACTCAAATTTAGATCATGCATCTTCACTTACAGGAAAAGAATGTCACACCACCCATAGATGTAAAGATTGCAGATAAAGTGAAGTTTGATTCCTTGCCCTGGCTCTTGTGTGTCATGTCTGAATGTTCTTCCTGTGTCTCTGTGAATGCTTTCGCCCATAAACTGTGATTGTGAGTTAGTGTATGTGCCTTGCGATGGAATGGCAGGCTCAGGCTCCCGGCTGTTTATGGAAGCTGGCTTATGACCAGAGGTAGGTAATTCAGGTCCAGAGAGTAAAAATCCAGACCAGGATTTAGTTTCAACCAACCAGTTGAATCCTCTGTGACTGTGACTCTTTATGGTCAATTGGTTTGTTGAAACAAAATCCTGGCCTGGATTTTTACTCTCTGGACCTGAATTACCTACCTCAGCTTATGACACCATATTTGCAGACAGCACCCGTTAACCAAAGTAAACAAAAAGGGACAAAGGCTGGCTTCAATATTCAAGCAGAAACAGACCAAGACAAGGCTTTTTAATCACTTTATGCAGGTTTCATGAGCACTGATGCCATGCCGATGCTGTCACCCAGAGTCAGTTCATGACTCAGCCGACAGCAGGGCCCATGAGAAAAGGTGAAGGGGCACAACAACGGCACCCTTCTCCCCCGGCCCCCCAGGCGTACTGCTTAAAGCTAGCACTGCTGGTAGTCTGACACATAGCCCTGAACACAAAACAGCGCTAAGAAACATTAAGAAACACTGCCCCAGCATCTAACTGAATCCCTTAACCGAAGGCTTCGGCCAGGACTTCAGACCTCGTAGAGCTTAACGGCCTTGCAGAGGACCCTACCAGTTAATGAAGGAGCTCTTTCCTGCGGAGTGGTTCCCCATTATCATCACGATGATCTTCTTCCGGGGGGGTAGTAAGCGGAGGCCGAGGCTGTCCGCAATCTTCACTAGCCCTACAAAAACAACACGCCCGAAAAGAATGAAGTGAGGACAGCACAGGGGGAAGCCCGCAGAACAACTGACAGCTCTTTTAGTCAGCTTGGGAGAGGGAGACTGCTATTGTACATTAGGGCTATAACAGTGCACCTATTCATCATCTCGGTTCAATACACACAATGAAACATTAATACATTTAGTCACACAAATGTAACCTAAATCAACATGGAAAACATCATGCTAATTGTGGCTGCGAGTTGGTTACGGCTAATGCTAATTACACTCACAATTGCCGGTTGGGTACATTTTGGTTTCCCAATAAATCACAGCAACACTGGCAGACAGTAGTTAATAAGACCGACTCTTTTGTTATACTGAACTCGGATGTGTAGCTGGAAACACATCCAACATACCAACCCATTTGAGATGACGTGATGTGTATGTCCAAAGCAAGGCGTAAACACCCTCTGCAAATTAATCTCCCTGTGGCATTTAAGGTGCTATTCATGGCCATTTACATTTCAAAAAGCTGAAATCAAAGCACAAATCACTTGAAATGGAAAACGATTTGCAAAAAAGGTCACATTTTAGTTTTAGAGTAAAAAGCCAGTTCCCTAATGATTAAGCAAATAGGGGATGCTACCTTTGGTAGCTGAAATAGTTTTTCTGCACTGTTTACGTTTGAGTTCTTCTTGTTCGGCATCATCCTTACTGAAGCCAAAATGTGTCCGAATGAAGGACACAGCATATTTTTAGGTACATGCTGCTCAGGTTGAGTCATGCATGGCATCAGCTTTCCTTTGAGTGAACACCGAATAACGTTACTTGGACTAGGGCAGAGGCATGTGACTGAACACAAGTGACATACCCAAGCGACATACCCATGGGACATACAGCCCAGTTCAAAGAAATAAAAACAAAATTCTAATTAAATTAAAATAATATGTAAGCAAATCTAAGACGCACTAAAACAATGGCTTCAACAATGTTTGGAATAACCAATACAAATATTTTATATAAATATACACACACAAATAAATAGATGGCATATACATACATATATCATCCTGCATCACCAATAACAGAGGCAAATTTCACATCTGTTAAGCCTCGTCCCAGTGCTGCTTCAGGCAGCTTGGTTTATAAATAGGTTTGCAGGCTCCCTTATAACATGGGCGTGCCTGGGACCTAGCTATTGGGCTAGCCCCAAACCTTTCCTGTCAGCCGTGGGTTATGCTCCCTTTTGAATGGTATGGCCATGGCAGGGATTAACATTACTAGACCAGTCTTATGCTTGAATTCAATCCTCAACAATCCCCTGGCCCCTCCGCGCACATTCTCCGTACCTCTGCAGGACTACTGTTCAACTGTCCAATGTTTATTCTCACCAAATGCACATACAAACACACACACTCACCCCGATTACGTTCCCTGATCTCTCCAGATTTTTCAAATACCTATTAGGACATGAGAAACTTTTGTCGACATTACAGTTAACTTGGCTAACTATGTACAGCAGGGGTCATCAACTATATTTGTCAGAGGGCCAGAGTTTTACCAGACAGTCTCCTTGGGGGCCGGACAAC
>JAODKN010000041.1:30237248-30252856 GCA_026774425.1 Petrocephalus zakoni | reverse complement strand
GCTGCATCCCCTTGCCTTATGGTAAGTCTGTAGTGCTGTCACCCCCCCGTCTTGCGGTTGAGTGAGGCCCCAAACTTGTGTATGCTGTCATGTTTCCCATGGTCACTAGTGTAATACTTGCTTTTTCCAGTGACGACTCATTTGCCGTAGACACCAAGAAGCTGCAGCAGAGATACTTACACCTTCAGCGGTCCCTCCACCCTGACAACTTCAGCCAGAGGTCGCAGGTACTGAGATGCGAGGGGATCCGTCCTCTGACCAGTTTCCTTTAGCGTTTTTGCCATCTAATAGTATGTAATTGTTTGCCGACCGTTATATGTACCTTATGTTTGTGATTTTTTGCCCCGCTTTGTAGAAAGAACAGGAGTACTCAGAGACACAGGCAGCACTGGTAAATAAAGCCTATAGGACCCTTCTGAAGCCTTTAAGTCGCGGCCTTTATATGGTAAGTGTTTCCATTCTTATTTGTTGATGTTGATTTTTTTATTTTTTTTTTAAAGGGGAAGAAACAATTTGTGGTTTACAGGGCCAGAAAAGCATGAGGAATGTCTTAATGTACATAAAATTATATTCTGTACAGAGGTTAGCGGTAAGTGACTTGAGAGGTAGCCGGCATCAGGTGTGGTTTTGGCAAGTCCGGTCTGCCTCAGCGTACATACTGCCTACCTTCCCTGCACCAAACAAAAAGGGGAACAAACCAGAAAAAACCCCAGTGACTGACCTTCTTGCTGCTGTGTAACCCTGATTTGGAACTGCGCCTCGGTCCATTTAAAAAGCAGGTACCAGCCTTTAGCTGTCAGTTGCTGGTCAAGCCGCTCTCGTGCCTCCTTCCAGCTGGAGCTTGGGGGCGTGCGTCTGGAGGAAGAGACGGGGTCTGGGGCAGATCAGCTCTTTCTCCTGGAAATCATGGAGCTGAACGAGCGCTTGGCAAAGACCCGGAACAAAGAGGAAGCCGGCGGCATCGGCCTTTCAGTCAGAGGTGACGCGCACTGGGATGTGTTCCTTGGGGGTGCGGGCGCTCTGGGGGTCACATTCAGGGTTGTCCCTTCAATTGCAGTGCTGCATTTATGCTTGGAGTTTTTTTTTTTCCCTATTTCCACTGGATGTTCTAGTTTCCCCCACCGTCTGTAGAAATGTAGAAGGGTGGAACCTCTCAACTGCCTTTCTGTGCATCGCACTGACGTCTCACCCTGTGCCCTGTATGGCCTGACAGGGGCTTGCTTGTGAAAAACATACAATTTTCACTTGCCATTAATCGCATGACCACATCATATAAATTGCTTATTTACATAGAAAAACCTATTTTATTTATCTACTGCAAGATAAAGTATCATTGGAGAAGAAATGCAGTTTACACCATTTTTTTTCTTTCCAGGCAAGCTGGAACAGCTGACTGAACAAATTAATGCGTCCTTTCAGAAAGGTATACGGTCTCAATTGTAGTTTCCTCATCACCCTCAAGTTAGTGAAGGAAGACGTGTGTGAGACCCCCAGGGGGACGGAATATTCCTTTTTTTTTATTTTGCCTAACTCCTATTGGTTGCTTCATTAGTTCCTATTGAGTTAAGTAACGGCACCCACTGCAGGTTTTAAAATTGGATGTAATGCTATTATGTGTTTTTGATTCTGACAGGTAGCTATGTGCTACCACTGGAGTAGGGCTGGGCGAACTCGGATCGCGATCTACTCACGATTTTATGGCCGGATGCCATACAGACTTTTTTGCCCACAATTATTAATAATAATTGTAAATAAAATATTAATGAGATGCATATTGTGACGCCCAGAAGTTAGTCTTCTGCATAAATTCACCGTATCCTTATGTTTATTAAGTCTGGTTAGTGCAGCACGCCACGTACTACTGTTTTGGTAATTCATGTGTTGTTTGTGTTGTGGTGCTACTGTTTTACTCTTTGCAGTTTAAATTCCTGTACGTTTATTAAATAAGGATATGCCGAATTTATACAGATTACCAGGGCAGTTTCTAGCTATCAAAGATTTTTTTAGGAAGATTGGCAAAAGTATTCAGGGCTAAAATACTCGGGATTACAGCCCAGCCTAGTAAAACTCTGTATTGTACCGAAAAGCTGGCATCGGGCTAAATGTTTCGCCCGTCATCTGAAGCCCTGGTGATTAGTGCGTATGCGCCATAAGATTGTGAGTAGATCGCGATCCGAGATCACCCAGCCCTACGCTGGAGTAGAGGGTATCCTTTGAGTGATGAGCCCAAAGCCGATGTGCCTGAGCAGGGTCACAGTGTTTAATGGAAGGAGAGGAGCCTCCTGCTTTCTGATGGGTTTTTTTTTGTTCTTTCGAATGCCTTAGGAGATCTTCAGTCTGCAAAAGATCTTCTGGCCAAGATGAAGTACTTCGTAAATGTTGAGGAGAAGGTGAAGGATAAAATTTCCGAATCCCTGTAACCTTAATAAACTTAATAATTAGCTTGGTTATTCATATATTTATTTTATGTAGGTATTTATATCAAGCATATATTTCTGCTGTATTTTTAGAACTGTTTAAATTGTGTTAAAGAAAAAAACATGTAAATAAACTTTTTTTTTTTAAGTAATCTTCATGTTTGTCGGCTGTAGTTGACTCGCTTTGAAAATCTTGATAGAATGATGGCTGTAAATCAATCAGAGGAACTTTGCCAATATTTATGGAGCTATTATGTAGTGAAGAGGGTGAGCGGACCTGGACCAGCACCTTCCTCTCTCTCACCCACACAACCCTTACTAGCCCTTGTCCGTTACGCTTTGTGGTTCGCTTAGAATGCACTTATGGCTCGGCCTAACAGTGAGCAGTGCACTAGTGCACTTACACAAGCCTCAGGTAGGTAGGCCAGAGATGAGCACCAGGTGTCAGGCACAACACTTCAAACAACCATAATTTCAGAGTAGGACACTGAATATCAGGCAGTCGTCTCGTACTCACCTCCGTCAGACGTCAGACCCAGCTCTGATCATTATCTGTTACATACCCTTCACTTTGGAAGCTTTGCAGGCATCACTCAAACTGGTTACAGCTGGTTTCTTCCCCACTATCGTCTAACTCTACATCCTGTTAACACCCGGTCTGTGGACATTTAACATTTCAACATATAGCATATAATGAGCAACAAACATATTTCATCAAGTTCATCATTTCTTGGCTATTTTATCATTATTATTGCGCCATTTCAAGAATGTTCCAGTCCCCGTTAGGCCTAAGCCACCTATGAGTCCTACACACAGGCCTGTCCATCCAGCCAAGGAAGGAAGTGCGGCCCCCCTTTGGGGTCCATGGCTGGCATGGCTCACAGCACTACAAAGCACGGCAATCACAGACACACTTAAACAACCTTAGAAAATAAAGATAAAAATAAAAATGAAAAAACAAAATAAAAGCTACTGCGTAAGCATATTTAATTCATCACATAAGAATAACTCTTATGGGCTCATAACTTGCTTATATGCAAATACTACTATATAAAAACGGCATACAACATAGGCATTTAATCATTGGCATTCAGTCAAAATTTAACAACCTTCAACAGTAGCCAACCAAGGCCTCTTCTGGAAGTCTACCATATTTATTAGCTTGTATTGAAATTTGGTTGCATTGTTGAATAGAAACAATTGTTCTTAAGCACAAGCGCTGAAACAGCTGCCCACTGCTGTCACAGTGACACATGGGTTAAATGCAGAGGACACATTTCATTGCAGTGTGCTGTGGTGTGTTAACAATGACAAACAACCTTTCACCTAGTCAGTCTTCTGTTATTGTGTATATTACGCCGCCTTCTAGGTAACCGTGGCCTTGTTTGCTGTTGCATGTTTTTTCTCTTAATATACAAATCAGTCCCCAGCAGCTTCTTATTCTGGTAGGACGTGTCTGATGAGAGCTGATATTGTAGCTGTCCTCTGTCTTTGAATGATGTTTTGTAGGGCTGCCTCTTGTCTCTTTCCTTAGACATCCCTGTTCGTTTTCTGGCCCTCTGCCAGAGGCCTGTCTTCTTGCTCTCAACCTGCCTTTAGCTGTTAAATTGTTCTTTTCTCTAAAAGATAATCCTGTAACATCCATCACTTTTTCAACTGATCATCTGGGACAGTGTTGTGATGTGCTTGGTCCTATCATGGGTTTGATTTGCGCAGGGCATATGAGCAGGTTTACTTTAAATGTATTTAGCAGATGTTTTTGCCCTAAGCAATGAACTACTGAGGACCTCAGAGTTGACCACATTTCAGGAGAAATTTGGGTTAAGGGCTTTGCTCAAAGGCTGACTGTGACTTCACTCTGCTATCTTACGATCACACCCTAGGTGGCATCTCAGTCTGTCACTGGGCATGCAAACGCAGTCATAAACAATGGAATTTAAGATATTTAAATTCTCTAAATTGCCGGAAGAAATTCACACTGGGAGAATAACTCGTCTCATGCAAAGCCAATGTAACACTCTTTCCGCAGCCACGGAGCTGGCGTGCTAGCCCCGTGTGAGGAGCTATTCAGGAAAATCAATATGTATGCGAAGTGTCACCGTATTTCAGTCTGCTTCCTAAAGTTGTTAGTATGGTATTTAAAGTATGATTATGTAAAGCAGGGCACCAGAAGCATCATGGAAATTAAACATGTGGCAAAGTACAATCATCCTGAAGATGATTCAGTCGCTGGGAGCTGGGAGGAAGCAAAAACGTGGACTGTCCGGGATTCCCCGAGGACTGGGCTCCAGCTCATGGGATGAGTAGCACCAGGAAATTCACACAAACGGGTAGCTGTTGACCAAGGTGCCTGTGGATGGTACCCAGTGCACAGCTATCTGTTATAAGCCATTTAAAGGTGATGCATAAGTTATAAAAGCAGTGATACATGAGCTTGAAAATGTGAGCTGAGTTGAGCAATTACCCTCGGTAATTTACTGAGATCATCAGTGCTGTTATATAGATTTACATGACTGCTTTTTTCCTCTAATGCGGCGCTAATAGTTCTTTATTAATATCTAATTAAAATGACTTTCCCTTACACTAATTCAAGGATGCGCACTTCATATTAAACAATGTGAGCCGCTGCTGTGATAACGCCGGTCTTAATCATTTTTAATTCCATGTTTTCTTTTTCTTAATGGGAATATATCTAATGAATACTTTCCTTTTAATGATATGGGTCACCTCATTTGTGTAAAAACTTATAGTGGTAGGCTAATTGATTAGTTAAATTAAATGAGGCTTAAGTTTGTCTCTAATACAGTATGGGTATGGGTTCAATTACGTGATTATGCCTTTTAAAAGGGCAGGGCTCAAATATTACAGTTATTATGAACAAGAGATTAACCGTATGGATCGACAATAACTAACTAGAATTGAGTTAAAAGATTTTTGTCCATGTATTATTGTGTGGGTATCACATAACACCTGTGATGGCCCTGTTCTGCGCCCCCCCTCGACTCTGATCAGGACAAGCTGTTGTTAGAAGGATGGTTGTATCACATGACTGCCATTTTAACTACAGGAGTCTTTAAAATGGGCAATAAGCGGAAGCTCTCAGCCCGATCAAATGATAATTTCTGCAGGATGAGAGATGATGAAGCAGCTAGAGTGGCACTAAGGAGCCTGAAAGCGCTTCCTGGACATTATCTCAGGCTGCGGGAAACCAGGCGTCGGCCAAGATAGCGACATTTCACTATTCGGTTCATTTTGCCTCAAATTCATGCCACATTAAGGTCAAATTCCCATCTTTATTTAAATGAGTCAAACAGCACAGGTACTATAATTCAAGATATTCTAATTTAGTTTTTAAAAACAAAAACCAAATTTTAAAAATATACATTTAAGTAAAGGTATAATTTTTTTTTCATTTTATTCACATAAAGGTAAATTTTAAATCTTTTAACCTGGAACAAGAGAGAGACAGTCATTTTTCTGCAATTTTTGCAGCTTAGCATTAAGCTTGACAGTTCAATTCTACGCTATGACAGCATATTTATGTAAAAGTATTATTTATTATGCACATAATACCTTTTCACTGGCATCTCAAATTAAATGGGGGCAGGGAATTGAGTCGACCAGTTCTGTGGTAGTTTCCACAGGCAGAAGAATATGGGCAGGATTTGAGTGACTCCAAAATGGAGTGGGGTGCTCATGGACACCTAGGGTGCGTTTCCCAAAAGCACAGTCATTAACGACATTAGCAACTTACAGAGTTGGAACCATGCAACTGAATGCATGTGTCCCATGTTGGCCAGTAATACAGGAGACCTCACTACAGATTGATATTTGTTATGTTTACATGACAAAGCTCGTGGCCTGGCTCAGGAGCAACCCTGTACACTCCGGCCAAAGACGGGGACAGCAGTCCACCAAACTGTAAGTTTGGACTGTGGGAGGAAGCCCGCAAACTCCACGCACACGGGGCAGAAGTGGGATTCAAACCAACAAAGCCTGGGCGTGTCAGGCTACAGGGCTTCCCAGTGCGCTTAACAATGCATGTTATATGTTCAAGAGGACTGCATAAAAATGCATGCATTTAATTCAATAGATCAGCTTTGCAGCTTAATTTGAAGACATGCATATCATTATTAGTAATCAATATTAATTGCGCAGTGCGAATGGATGCCAGAGGTAAACAAAATGAAAACGAGACTTCTGCACACTAAACACACATATTGTAACACCAAGGAAACACCATGATATCTCAAACCTTTTAACCCAACATGACACAGAAGCAACACTTCACTCTTCCAGTGAAAATACTAACACGTAGACACTTATTTTATAATAACGTCATAATTAGAATGACAGTATTCCAGAAAAAATACTGGCTTGGTAGTCTTGTTGGTACACTGGCTAACAGATGCCCGAAAACAGCATGTGTTTGGGATGGAAACCAAATTTAAACCCTCCACCCTGGGGCTGTACTGTATGATGCACCGACCCAGTGGCCACCCATCTGTTATCCTCCATCGGGATTACCTGCCCTTCCAGATGTGTCCGCCTCATCTCAATTAAAAGTTTTGGCATTTTCCATGAAGGCTGACAACCGGCCCTAAGTCTGGCTTTGCGGTTTATGTGGGCTGGTATATAATAAATGAAGAGGATATCACTTTACCTATCAGTTGATATGCTGTGCTAATACAGACATTCGGTATAATTTGGTTCAAAATGCTGCTCACTTGCTTTGTAGCAGTAAGATATGAGTATGTCACTCTTGGGTGTAATTAATTAAAGTTTGTTTTATGGCCTCAATGAATAGGGTGATATCTGCTCTGGAATGAAGTACACGCTAAGTGTCTTCTGCTCTCCCCCGGACTCATAAATGCAAGCCATGTCAAGCAATATGACAGTAAGTGGTTACGCTGTCATGATTTTTACCATCAATTTGGTTGAGTTTTTTGACTTATAAAAGTTTATATTTTATTCCATGGAGCACTATGCTGACATCGTCTCCTTGCTCTTACGTGAGAGAAAATCTTTGTAAATCTCAAAGGAAGAAATGAATGAAATTAAGGTGGTAGGAAGAATTTAGAAGATTTGGAAAAGAGAATGTTTATTGCATTGATCGACTACTGTGATTTGTCTGCCTGGTATTACGTGTGCAATGACTGTAAATTAAAAGCCTTCTGACCAATCAGATCTGAGAATTCAACAGCGGCATAATATAAAATCACACAATAATGCTTAGACTTTTATGCTGCAACTGTTTAGCCAGTACATGCGGAAACTGAATCTTGTCCCAGGCATTACAGGGCACAAGGCAGGGGTACAGCCTGGATGGGATGTCAGAATAAGTTACCCCAACATACTGTACATCTGTAATCGGACTGTGTCATCATACTACTGAGGGAGATAAAACCGACAGAAAAGTAATGGGGAAAAGTGTCCGGTGTAAGACCTCTTTAAATGACCAGGCAAATTATCGTAAGAAAAATAACTGGCCTTTACTTTATCAAGGGTATGGCTTTTGGCAGTAAAGTGACCACATAACTCAATAGCATTAGCACTCAGACTGAGTTCAGGTGGAAAAGTATTTGGCACAGAGGCTGTTTCCCAGCCCCAAGGCCCAGGAGTCTGCTGTACTTCCAGAGGTGTGCTGAAATGCTTTGCTCTATGATTTTCTGCGCTCTCCAAGTTAGCTGCTTAACCAGAATATGCTCCCGCAATCACTGACACAATCATTTTGAACATTTGTGAGAGAGTCATCCATCCATCCATCTATCATCCATCCATCCATCCATCCATCCATCCATCCATCAAACTTCGTTCAAGAGCCCAATGGTGAACTCGCTCTGCCAACCACAAAGTTTTAACCAGAGTCCTTCTGACCACAGGCAGAGAGTCGTACCACTCAGAGCCACACATTTCCAGCTACATGGCAATAACGCACATACCTCACTGGGTGCTGACTCCTACGAGGAACTGTCTTATTTTTTAATGGAAATCAAGAATCAATTCAAATTGGTAATGGACTACTCCAAACTTAAAAGAATAATTTGAGAAATATTGCACTTAATAGTATGCATTAGAATGTCAGGAAATTTATATATTTCCCTGTAAACAGATATTGAATTTGATCAAACAACTGAGTGAAGCTTTGATGTCTTAAAAGCAGTTTTTTTCTGCTTGTCTACTGTTTTTGTATTACTCACTTGAGGCTGCACACCGCTTCGACTAAATTAAGCACTGGGTCCATGACAGAGGAAGGAGCAGAATTTGCTCCGGGTGTCTTTGGTAACCACTTCTGAAAAGGTGTCCCTTCCCTTTCCTGCCAACAGAGGGCGTCCTCATATAGCAGTCTCAAGCTACTGAAATCCAGATTATTATTAATTAGCTACCTAAACGCTTTTGAGATGCTTCTATCGCTCCATCAATCTTGCTAGGTATTAGAGGGGAGTTGTGCACTTAATAGGATTTCCAGAAAATAGGATTTTAAGAGCAGAAGCTCTTGTCATCTTGTATTCAATTCCAATTCTGAGCTTTTAAAAATCCTTTTATGAGGACTGATATTACGTAAATCAATATTAAAAATACTGATGTAGCAGGATACTTAACAGGAAATTTGCATCAGGGTGAGCATGGGGGAATCAGAATAGAACCTATTTAATCAGTTTTTCACTTAATGCATATAAACACCATGGACTGGACACAGTTTTTGACCTCAGCAAGGACATCAAGCAAACAGATCACGGAATGAAGGCCCCTAGTCTGGCAGATCTGGCCACCATGTCAGCTGTAGCTGTAGTGGGTGAGGATTTAGCAAGAGCGCTGAAGGAAAAGGCTGAATTTCATTTTTCCATATCCCCCGTTTCCCCCAGAAAGTCCATCTGTGGTCGTGCGACCTCTTTGCGGCTTTCTAATATAAAAACATCAACAACATTAACGGCGCAATCTGAGCCGCACACCGAGGCGCTGATTTTCTCCCATCGATTTTTCTTTAATCTCAGTCCCTCTGGTGCCTGGCAATTCAGAAGTCACTTATACAAATCAAATTATAAACGCCGCCTCCCTGCGCCTGCAACTTCTAGTAACACAAGAACTGCTGCTGAGGCCTCAACCTAATTCCCGAAGAACAGGGGTGGTGGGGGGGGGGTGTAGTCGGGATGCTTTAAGCGTGCATCCACGCGTTCCCCAGAAACCGAGGAAAAGAACCGCTATTGCTATTTATACTCCAGCGTGGAGAAAAGTGCTATCCTCCTGACTCAGCGTTTGTGTATGAAGCTAGGATTTCATTTATGGCTGCAAGTAACATTTGGTGTAGGAGCTGCTAAGGAGGCTAATTTTCTCACCTAGTTACTGCACTTCCACCTCAGAGTCTTCACCCGGGGCTTGCTGGTGATGCTTTCCCTCAGCCCCTTGCTAACTAGCAACACGTTACCATTGTGCATTGATAACAAAAATAAACTATAATTTTGAGATCGCCTCTTATTATGATCCTGGATCCTCTACTGGCGCTTTAATAGGGCAGATGCAGAGAGTGGGGGGCGGCCTAAGGATATGCAGATCGATACTGAAATATGCATTCTTTCAATCTGAGAATCAAAAGTTATGATTCTAACATCAAATTATCGATTTTTCTTACCTGGCAGTTTATACGTATATATTACTATAGGGAGCAGGACATGAACTGCTAGCAGTTAGAGGTGATAAAACGAGAGAATATCCGGGACACTAATGACTTGGGACCCATCCAGCCAGCACATTGCCCCGCTAATGTGTACCCCCCACCCACCCCCACCCCAATTTACCGTCAAGGTTGGGCCAGTGCAGAATAGCGGCTCTGGAACTGATATCAGCAGATGGCAACCTTGGTTTTGGAATGATTCCTATCGAAAAGAAAATGCATTTCAATGTAGGTATATTGCAAACATTTCTCAGCTATATAAAACAACACCCCTATGTAACACTGAAGCTAGCCCTATGAATTAACTCCCCCCGCCAATCAAAAATGGGTCTTTATTTGTATTGATATGTGACCATCGACTGCGGAGCATTCTAAGGCATCTGGCTTTCTGAGTACGTCTGCCGATACCAGCATCAAGCTCTGCGCGTAAATGCCGCGTGTCACCCGGACCATCCCAATGCTGGGCCATCATTAGCTCCTTCAGGCGGCTGGCAGTATCATTAAAAGACACCTTACCCACTGGTCACGTCTCTCCTGCTTACAGGAATTACTGGAGATTTGGGACCGCGGCTGGATGTGCCAGTTCCGCTGAGGCTGCCACTGGGCAGTGCGCAGATCTGATAAAGTGGGCACTTTATGCCGTGTCCGGGGGCTTAAGATTGCCGAAAATGACATAAATTTACAAGGACAAGCTAAGGTCAGATTATCGGGCGCACCAGTGCCGCCGTGTTAGGGTCTCGGCTCAGGGGTCTACGGCAAACGCTAGGTCCAAAAAGCACCGGAGGAACTGAATGTGGCGTGACAGCACATAATGCCTGCTGGATGGGCAGCCGTTACGGATATCTGGGAAACTGCAAACTGTCCCCAGCCTTTATTGTATTTTGTTCTTCTTTTTGAGCAGCCAAAATTGTTTGCTAATAAAAATATATATATTTTGGTTGTAAAGCTATTGCGGAAATAATTCCCCTTGATTTTTTTTAAATGACATCTAGGTGCCATCATGCTGTTCATCATCCAAGAAAAATGAAAGTAAAATATCAAAAACTCGGATGATTTAAGGACAAATTCCAGGAAATGTAAAGCTCTGTCAGTTTTATGGTCTCCTCTACCACATTAAGATAACAGCATCCAGGCAAAGCTACGTAATAAAAAAAATCGATAAAAGTGTCAGGACTGTTCTGCTAAGGAAAGAGAGAGAGGGCCGTGATTAGGGAGGGGACATCGGGGTCAGGGGGTTAGGGGCACGGGGGTTAGGGGCATGGGGGTTAGGGCTGACATAACAGAGCCAAATTGCCCCTTTTGCCTTGACATCTGCTTCTCCCTCCTTATGAATCGTATGTGACTGTGGGCTGGTCGGGCTGTCCCTCCTGCCATAACCCCCCACCCCTCCTGTCAATTGTCTTAAGGCTAGAAACTAGTTTTGTAATGAAAGTGTTTGCAGGAAATAACTTTTCGGGGGAATGATAATTCTGCTTAAAAATTTCCTCTAATCTTTACAGCCCGGGCCCCTTCTGCATGTGTAGTTTTAATAAGATTTACATCCACTGCTATAACAGCTGATGTGGCAGGAATCGTGAGCCATAAACACATTATTTCCGTTCCATCCAGGTGACGCTGTCATAGTTATTTTCTTATTGTGGGCAGATCTGACCCCTAAACCCGCAGCATGGCGGCGCGCAATGTTTGTACAGTATGTGAGCGTTAAATACTAGTCGCTTTAAGCTGTTGCTCAAACACAGGGATCAAAGCCATTGAAAAACACAGAGGTAGGTACAGTGGCTTTAAAATGTCGGTAAAGCAGGCACAACCCGTTCTTCATTAAGACAAGAACTTAACGTCTGTCTGATCGCAACACAGGAACAACTTGCCATTGGCGTCTTACAATCGCGTGCTTCTCAGGAACACACACTTCCTTGACTGCCATTAGCAGAGTCCATTTGGTAGGAGACCAACCTCTTCTTCTGTGTTAAGGAATTCATCAGTCAGTTCAGAGGGACATATCTGACAGACTGAAGCTATGGTGGATATACATATGATAGACCGAAGATGAATGAGTCTGCTCTAAAAGCAAGACACGGGTACAAGCTGACAGAAAACAAAGCATGTCCGATCGGTGGCACCATGAAGACCCGTGAACTGAATTTATCAGATACAAAACAACAAACTGACGAAGTGTCCATTTCAAGACTAAGCATGGTTGGATAAGGACGCAGGAATGTTTGACGATAACTTGTGTTTTATCCCTGCAGAGAGCATCCCCATGGAGAAAAGCAATACCTTGAGAAGGGCACAGAAGAAAGACAATGAGGCTTTCTGCATGTCTTCAAAAACTGCATTGTGGGCAGGCCTTGGATATTTCCGTAAGCTTGAGCGAAGGGCGATGGTTCACAATCATCGCTCTTGGAGATGCTTTGCGTTCCGTTGCTTTCGTTGTAGAGGTGATCGATGCCAGAGACAAAATTATAATTAATTGTCCAATACGTCAAATGGAGGATTTCAGCTGCCAAATATGCAAGGCGAGGATTTAAAACTGACAGTTTAATGAGGAGCCAGCAGTGTGGAATCCATGTGTAGGACGAATGATGCATTGTCAGTACTGATAATAGGTATTTTCCATACAGCCTAAATACTAAATTGCCTTTTAAAAACAGGGACATTACTCTCATTATTCTCATTTTGATTTAGAATCAAATTTTGGTGGTGTTGATATTGTATGGATAGATGTATTGATATCCTGTTGTCCCTGTGTGTGGGTTTTGCATGTACTCTCTGTGTCTGCAGTTAAATGAGTATATGATTGTTTGTGTGAGTGTAAGGCCTGTGATGGACCGGCGTCCCATCCAGAGTGTCCCTTCCCAGTGCTTCCTGATACAAGCTGCAGGTTCTCTGTGATCCTGCGCTAAGCAGTTACAGGAGATAGATAGATATTAATCCTGTAATGTAAACTGCTTTGCACTGAGCCTTGAGCCTATCCTAGAGGGCACGGATCGTAGGGTAGGAAACCTGTCTTGTTTGAGTCCTTTACTTGGCATCAAAACCAAACATTTATACCCATCATGGACATTTTACAGAGGCTGACTCGCCTACACTTCAAGTATGCAGACTGTAGAAGGAAACTGAATTTCCTGAAGGGAAACCACGCATCCTCCACACGCAGACAACAGGGGGCGCTGTGCTGCTGGCTGAGCCGCCCTGCTCCTCTATCGTTCCTTATTTTGTCTATGATTAACATCCTTAGTTAGGCGAAGAGTCCCCATTTTCATTTTATGATATTTATTTTGGGTTTTAAGTGGAGTAACAGCATGCACCCATGCATTCATCAATAGATCCGTCCATGCATCCGTCCATGCATTCATCAATGCATCTGTCCATGCATCCATCCATACATTCATCAATGCATCCGTCCATGCATTCATCAATGCATCCGTCCATGCATCCATCCATTCATCAATGCATCCATCCATGCATTCATCAATGCATCCGTCCATACATCCATCCATCCATTCATCAATGCATCCATCCATGCATCCATTAATGCATCCATAAATGCACCCATCCACTTGTATCTAAGTGCCTCTAATATCCAATTCAGTATTCGACCCAAATTAAGTTTAATTTGGATAACATTGAGTCCTTATTTTCGGCACACTGCCTGACCACAGGGATTATCGAAACTGGACCTGTTATCAAACTGGGTCAAATTCCAGGGTGTTGGATTCTATGCCATTGTACCCATGAGTGTGTCATTTGCAGAGCTGTATGTTATCCTAGTGAGAGTCCTGCTGCTAATGCTGTTTATGTCTATCATACTGTAGTCCATTTGCAGCAGCAGCTGGCCTGGTTCAGATATATTGGCATTATTTTGGCTGCTCGTGTTTCTCGTCTTGCCAATAAAGCATTTGAATTTGAATACAACAAGCCCCGAAGGATGTGAGAAGCCCAAGTGCAGTATTTAAACTTTATAGAAAATTACCCAACCATGTTGCAATAAAACCTCCTTGTTTACAACCATACTTGAATTAAAGCCATTTAAGTCTATCCATCTAGCCATCTGTTTTTTGTAAGAGTTTATCAGGTTATAATCATGGGGAACCTGTAGCCTAGCTCAGGAAGTACAGGCCAGGGGATGCCCAGATCAGGGTGCCAAACCATCACAGGGTGCAAGCTTTATTGGCAACTTAGAGACATCAGTCCACCTGAACTGCATGTCTTATTACTGTAGAAGGGATCCAAGAACCTCCCATGTGAACCCAGGCCGGATGTACAGAATCTGCACACACACACCCACGTTGGGAATTGAACCCACAACCCTGGAGGCGGGTTCACACCCCAGCCAGAAAGACATAAATAATAATAGATACTTTATAGATCCCTGTGGGGATATTCTCATCTCACCTCCCCCAACCTTGCGCTCCATGAGAGTAAGCTTGGCTGTGCAGGGCAGCCACCTCGTGCAGCGCCCAGGGAGCTGGGGGTTAAGGGCCTTGCTCAAGGGCCCACAGACGTGCTGAGGTTGGGCTTGAACCGGCGGCCTTCTGATCACAGGCACAGAGCTTTAGGCTGAGCCACACATGTATACATATGACATATATAATACACAGTATACGTGGGCCATTCAAATCAGAACTTCCTCTTTTTGCTCAAACGAGCTTGACAAGAATTTGGTAGAACATGGGGAACACACAGAGAATGTAGAGGATACCACAATCCATGATACCCGTGAGGAGGCTTCTGTCTTCTACTGAGAAGATCGACATCGACACCATCGGAAGCACCATGAGAATGCGAGAGGCACATTTCCAGGGGAGCCAAAGACAAATATAGGGGAAACAGTAATAGGGAGGGCAGGGTCATGATGGTGTGTGTGTGTGTGTGTGTGTGTGTATGTGGGGGGGGTTTGCATAGATTACATTTGAGGACCAAAATGTCCCCAGAGTGTGATAAAACCTGAAGTTTCCCTACTTTTGGGGACATCTTTTCAGGTCTCCATTTGGATAATCTTAATTTTATAAAAATCCGTGAATGCATTCAAAATACTAAAAATCGTGTATTTGGGTTAGTTACTTATGGTTAAGGTTAGGGCTGGATAGGGGTTAAGGGTGCTGTGATTGGGATTAGAGATTTTCCCATAGAAATGAATGGAAAGTCCCCATTTCGAAAGGTAGGTGAGTCTGTGTGTGTGTGCGTGTGCCTGTGTGTGTGTGTATTCCCCCTGCAGGATGCCGGATGTCACCCTCACTGTGGAATTGCCCAATTCGCCCTGGGAAGACGTGTGTAACTGCTACACGGGAAGTCAGTGTCAGGCAGCCTTGTGTGAGAAAGCGTGGCTTACCTTAGTGTCTCGGGATGATGAGAGAGTGGGGTGGGGGGGGCTTACTCCTCCGCACAGTGGGCACTAGTCATGATCTGTGCTGAGGGGGCCGTGACATGTGTGTGTGTGTGTGTGGGGGGGGTTCGCTGTTCATTCCTCTTAGACATATAATCATGAGCTGGTATAGAACCGCTGAAAAACTCATCAC
>JAODKN010000041.1:30210041-30222640 GCA_026774425.1 Petrocephalus zakoni | reverse complement strand
CGATAGGCTTTAGACATAAGCAGCTGAAATATAACACTTGGAAGCCAGGAACAAAAATTGTGTTACATTGTGTTATCTATAAACCCCTCTCCATAAACAGCGACCATGATTTTATAGTCTAAAACAGCCAATACACTTTGTTCAAAACCTCTGGAGTGAAACATCTGTCTGCTGAACTAACACAAAAAAATTACAATCATCTATCACTGACAATTAATACAGTCAGACAAAAATTAGACCGATTTGCAAAATTAGTCAGGATGACATGGCCTCTGGTGCTGACAGCTATTGCATGTACTGTACCGCGGATTGGACTGTCAGTTACAGGTGGGAAATGCGACGCTGCGGGAAGTAGTGAGACAGGACGCTGCAAAGAAATCAGTCGCATTATGGCCGAAATGCACAGCGAGCATCTACACCATGTCAGCTTATCAGGAGTCTTTTCAAGTCTGCAATCATGACATATTATAGTCTCAAGCAAGTGAGGTATTATTGAATGACATTCCATTAGTTACCAAATTACCAATGGGTGTGCCCGTGTGAGTGCCTGGTGTGTGAGTGTGTCCTGTGGTGAGCTGGCCGCCTGTCCTGCCTTGTTCCTTACTTTGCACTCATAGCCTCTGGGACAAGCTCTGGACCCCCCCCCCCAGAATAGGACAAGCGGATACAGAATAGGGAAGGGTGACATTCCACAATAACATTTATTTACATGCATTTTACAAAATGCTAGTTTGATCAGTTTCACATCCACCTATCCATCTATCTTCCAGTTGCTTATGTACCACAGAAATTTGTTTTTACCAAGAAACGAATTTGAGGAAGGACAGGAAACAAGGTAAGGGATACCATGCAACAGGCTGCAGGCCAACACAGGGTATTAATAACATATTTTGAAGTATTTTTTGATATATAATTGTGATGTGTTTTAACCAGCTAGGGAGATCTTGAAAGCAATGTTATCTCTGTTAGGTATTGTCATGATCAGCCCCGCCCTGCGTGTCTAGCTCCCGGTGTTTCCCTCAGGCGGGGCTTGATTGGCCTCACCTGTGCCTCATTGTGCTTTCCTGACGTGTTAATCCCTTCGTTTGCCTGATCACACCCACCTGGTGTGTCCTCCTTGATGTCTTGCCCTATTTAGTCAGTCTATGTCCAGTTCCCCGTGTCGGTTATTGTCTGAGCTGTGTCTCCGTTACATGTGGCTTGTGTCCCCGTTCCTCCCTTGTCCTGCTAATAAAAGCCCCTTTTGCGGGGTCTAAACCCTCAGCCTGCAATATGGGTCGGTAATTCTGTGGCGTTTGCTGAGGGAAGAACGACCTAGACACGCAGGGCGGGGCTGATCATGACAGGTATCTACAGTTGCATAAAATTAATTATTTTCTGCATCTCGGGGATCCTCTGGATAGTTGAGAATGTGAACTAGAGTAACAAATTTCAGATTTCAGAACAGGCAACTAGATTTTTAGTGACCTACAGATGCCTCAGTTCCTCGACTTGGAATTCCTAGGTCAAGGTCAAGGTTGTTCACAGATGAGCGATTTATGCATGTGCAGTTTGAAATCCTTGTCCAAGTTGAAACTGTGGAGGGAAAAAAAACTGAAGATTGTAGGAAGATTGCTGAAAGGAGAATGGAAACAGGCCCCGGGGGAGAACTGATGGTGTGGAATGACATTTTCAGGGCAGCACCATGAGTTATAGATGAACTTCAAATTTTATTCATTTCTCTTTGGAAATTGTGAAGCCCCACAACAGCATTTTAATTTGGGCGTGCAAAACAGGGTGCGAAGAGGCTTTAATGCACATGGATGGAAAGCAATTTATAAATTTCAACAAACAGCCTAAAAACTTGATGGAGAGAATCCAAAACAAATTTCAGAAAATGTATTCTAGAAAGCAAAATAGATAGACAGAAGCCATGTCTGCTGGGTTAATTACATATTGCTTTACTTAATGCCTGTCACCTAACCAATCACAAGCCTTCTGAAGTAGTCATGTGACTCACACCTGTTCTAGTGGAAGTGCCAGCATTTGGTCACAGGGCCATGTTACCCCGTTTCTCTTAAAACCAAACAAAATAGTAATTTTTCTACATTGATGTGCTCACCTGGCACCTGTATGTTACGGGATTCACATTTTTTTAAACAGATGGTTATAATGGTAGAGCTATTTAGCATAAACACCTTCCTCAGTACCGTTCATCTATAAACACTGCGTTCCCAGCTGTCTCACAACATTAGGACATCCATCTGATTTCAAACAAGCTACTGTAACATTTGTGGGAAAAATGAAATGTATTTCTCTATACAAACACATAAAATGAGAATATGCCAGTTCACTTATGATAAACGATTACCCCACTCAGGCCCCATTTATCCATAGAGGAGGAAACGCTTCTGTCCACAGGTATGTACATTCATACAACCCTTCACAAGAAGGATACATTTTTGTACAAAGGACAGTGATAAAACTGTGGTCAGGAGGGGTCTGCAGAGCAATTTGGGACTGACAAGAAAAAATGGGCGAGTGAAGTAAGGATATTATTCAGTGCACTGTGCATTTTACAGGAAACAGCAAGAAGGCTCTGTGAGATTCGTCTGCGGTTGCAGCGGTGCTACGCTGCACATTTTCATATAAATCATTATCCGGGGATCCGGGGATTCGGGGGTCCGGGGGAAGCAGTGGAAACATGTTTGTAAGGAAAACAAGCCAAAGTCACCTTTGTATGCTGCCGGAGATGCCGCGTAACATGTGAGCGTGTGTGTCACTGAGGGCTTGGCTTCAGTCCAATCATTTCCACCGGAAGACGGGGTGGGTCAGTGCCCCCCACCCACCTGTCCCCTGGGGGTGTTTGGGAAGGGTCGTTCATTTCCAAAAGGCAGCTACATTTTCAAGCCACACTGTCTTTTTACAACCTCTGATGCTGACATAATAATAATAATAACAATAATAATAATAATAATAACAATCTGGCCCGCCGATTCCCCGTTGCTAAGGTTTATTGCCAGCCCAACCCTCCCATTCTGCCCCTGGAGCTCGCAAAAGTAAGCAAAAGTGAGCAGAGTAGTTAGCCAGTGTTACTTTCTATCAATTGTGTGTAATCCTCCATAAGATTTATAACATATGCAGCCCTGTGGTCACCAAAAGGCTAGGAAGCCCTGGGTTACATCATTTTACTCTGCCACTACATTAGACTGTCACGTGTGCCATGTGCTGCAAAACGTGATCAAAAATACAAACAGCTGCAAAAGTGAACATGAATGGGTTCAAGGAGCAGCAATAAACTGACTTTTGGCTCGAGTGAGAAATGAAAGAAGGATCGCTTCATTCCCACGCATAGCTGATAGTGGCTGCTTGTTTTCCTCTGACCTTTCATACAGAAATCAGCTCTTTCTTGTGTATGTCTTCAATCAGTGCAAACTTATAGTCATTGATTTTCCTTTAGCACCATAAGCTAAAATGAAGGTGAGATTTTTTTCATCAGATCATTGTTGAGCCATAGTGAACCCTGTGTTTTTCCATTATCAGGAATGCACAGAACTTTATAGCACTTTCAACTAGGCTGTACTGCAGCATTAGTTTAAAACTGTGCTGTCATATAGCCAATGCGAGTCTAAGAATCTCAGATACATAAGCCTCTGTTTTGGTCCAAGAGCTGTCCAATATGACCTAGAATTGTTAGTCTAAAAAAAAAAAGTTTTCATTCTAAAACCCGTAATATTCTGTCCACCTAGGTAGTGAAATCATTTGTAAATGCCTGGTACATTTCAGTGAACAGCAGGGAATGAGTTAAATTGGGCTACTTTTAATCAAGTCAATTCCAAGTCAAGTTACCATCCGTGTATTTTGCAGAAATGTTTTCATTGTCATTGTGTTACACACAACAAGATTACACTGGTCACTTCCAAAGTTGATGCAATACTATTATGAAGTAAATGATATATAAAAGATGCAAACAATGTACAAAACATTACATCACATATAAAAGCAAATGTACCGAGAAAGTCAAATGATAAAAGAGATGAATTGCAGACAGACTTTGTAACAATAATATAAGAAAGTGTAAGAGGGTCACGTGAGCATTATTGCTGGTTATTGCACATCCTTGGATACTGAAAAATGTAAGGTGACCTCTATGAAACTGCAGTATTACTTATGCGAGACACATTGGATCCTTTCCAATTCTGAGATGGCCCTTGGAATGAAACTCCTCCTCAATTTGCCTGTTTGGGTGTGGACGCTTCTGTAGCACCTGATGGATAGTAGGAGAACCCCCTTTAAGCAGTTTGTAAAGGCCGGGCTATCTCTTCCTGTGATGTTCTGGGCTGTCATGATGACTCGCTTTAGAGCTCGCTGGTCAACCTTGGTGCTACCAGTGAACCAAGCTGTGATGCAACAAGTCAGAAGGCTGTTTAGCACACCAGTAGAAGCGGATCAGCAGTTTCTTGGTGGGTTTGCTCACCTCAGTCATTGCTGTGCCTTCCCTACAAAAGAGGAGGTCTTGATGGACCTCAGATGGACCACGGTTTCCACTGGTTCATCTCTCATCAATACCAATATGTTTATTGTGGTTTTTTTGAGGAACAATATTCAGATCCTGACTTGGTGAGATACAGCAAATAAAAAGAATCAATAACTAATCCTGTCACTTTTTTCACTATTACAGTACCAATCAAGTAAACCCAGCCTGAATCAGTCCAGTTCCTCCTCATGATTGTGTACTCCGGTGTCTCACCCTCTCATCCTACGCCGGGGTTCCCTATTTCCGGTCCTGGAAACACACCAACTAAACCCGGCAGTTAGCTGGTGAGCTGAATAGGGTGTGTTTGAGTAGGGAAAACTACAAACTGTGTTGCAGACTGGCCCTCCAGGAACCCTGTCCTACTCAGACATTGGCCATATCATTGAGTTACCTTACCCAACTTCTGAACCCAGGACACTGTGTGATAGAGAGCTGTCAGAAGGGCAGTGGAAAATAACAGGCGGTTCTGATGGTCAAGCATCTGACTCAGAATGTGGACATGGGAGGATGGCTTTCAGAAAAGTTCTGCACCCACCTCTATCTCCCCGGTGGACACAGATAGGAAAAATCTCTGCTGCTGAGGATAGACTGATTTAATACAGCTCACATGCCCCTCAGGGAGCTAAAATAGCCTCTGCACAGATTCTGCTTCACAAAAAAATAGTACTGATACTACCAAGCATGTCCTCTCCTTTTCACGATGATTAGGGCCTTTGCAGTTTTGTTATGCTGGCACCACCAACAGACAAAGGGGGAGAAACCCTACCGGTTTTGAAAATTAATCTAATCAGGAAATGATGAAGAGTTTGCTGTACATTGTATGCTGTGTTTTTGTCAGCTAGCTGTGCGCTAACAGGATTCCAGCAGCCTTGATTAGCTATTTACTTACCTGCGCTGAGAATCACATCTAATTTCCAACTCTCCTGATGGCAACAAAGATCAACAGAATAATGAAAATATGTGAGAAAATAGGAATAATATAAATCCATAAGCAGAAGGAAAATAACATATTGAGAGTCTTGATGATGATGTTTTCAGCCAAGCAAGAATTTTAAAGAAATTTAACCCTGTCTCAGCAGAATAAAGTTAGATTGAATTGTTAGATTACATTGAAATATTGCAATATGTGTTATTCAGCATTAACATTGCATAGAAGTGTCTCTCTAGCTCATTTTGGAAGCAATTTGATAGCATATCTCCTTGGCACTGCACATTTGGTGGGGAAAGCAAAAGAGGTATGGTCTCGTCAAAGTAGCCTCAATGAATTCAGTTGACACTGGGGCGTGCTGCTGACCCCACTAATGTTGCGAGATTTTGGTTCCCACACCAGAGAGAGAGCCTGGGGAATTGTTTTGCATACGGTGCATGCAATTAATACCTGCCAGACTGTGTAGTATCTTCATCTCGCTAATGATTTGATTACAAGGCCCATCGCTTAACCGCACCTGCTTCCACCTTCCCCCAGTGTCTGTGATGTTCCATGAGTTGGATCTGGCTTTCTTTGACAGAGCCAAATTGAGGTGTTAATTCTGCTTAGAATGTCGCACTTAATGAAGATGTTGATTACAGATGTCGTGTTAGTTACGTGGCCACAGATGCGCAGGCTTGCCAACTTCAGTCAGCTGGTTGGTGTGGGATTTTCAATTCGAGACAAGTCTGCATGTACATTTACATGTATGTGACAGTTTTTTCCACCTTGTAAATAGCCTGCAGATTTTGCAAACTACCCCAACGATATAGCTAATTCTAGGTTTATGACAGAATAATATAGATTTTGTGTATGAGTGTGAGAGTCTGAATGCGTGAGTGTCACGCCAAATGCTTGAGAGTTCAGAAACACTAAAACTTCCAAGCAGGAATCTTCAGCTCCCTCTGTGAGTATTTAGGGAAGATGAATTGCATTTCCCCTTTTTTATCATGCAAGTAGCTATTTAATGCTATTTAATCATAGTCCTGTGTTTAGATTGACTTGGAACTAAATATCACGGGTGCTGTCTGATAGATATACTCTCACCAGATATCCCCTCGCCAGGTAAACATTCACCGACATGACACGACACGACACGACATGACACGACACGACATGACACTCGTCCTGCTACAAACTCCTGGAGGCACTGCATGTTCGGGACTCTGTGTTAATCCCTTGCCAGGCTTCCTCAGAGTCCTACTTATTGCTACTGTCAGGCTTCTCAGCTCCAGACACTATCAGTAACCTAATCCCTGCAAGAGCATGGTCACCTATGAGCTGCTGCAGGGTTTGATGCCCCCTCCCCTGCCTTGGTTCTTTTACATACATTTTCCTACTGGATCAGTAAAGGATCCCCAATAAGACTGAAGGGTAATCAAGCCTGAGCCTGAGAGGGGGGCTGATTATCAGCTGTCTAGTTGAATTGAGACCTTGATATTTGCTGCCTTGGTCATGAGAACTATAAGAAGAAGTGATGAAATCCTCAACAGTTCTTCTCTCATTTCGTTCTACTGCTCTGCTTTTCTGCTGGGAATATGTGCTCTCTCACTCTCTCTCTCTCACCCCGTCTCTCTCGCTCTTTCTATCTCTCTGTCTTCCTCTCTGTCTCGCTCCCTCTCTGTCTTTCTCTCTGTCTCCTTCTCACTTTCTCTATCTCTCTGTCTTCCTCTCTGTCTCGCTCCCTCTCTGTCTTTCTCTCTGTCTCTCTCTCGCTTTCTCTATCTCTCTGTCTTCCTCTCTGTCTCGCTCCCTCTCTGTCTTTCTCTCTGTCTCCTTCTCGCTTTCTCTATCTCTCTGTCTTTCTCTCTGTCTCCTTCTCGCTTTCTCTATCCCTCTGTCTTTCTCTCTCTCTCTTACCCATAGTTGGCCTTCATTAGTATTTTTTTGCAACTGGTTTAGTGTATTGTGACGGCATACTGTCTGCTGTTTCTCGGAGCTTGTATTTTGCAAATTCAAATTCAATTCTCTCTGTCTCTCTTGCTCTGTCTCTCTCTCTCACACACACATGCACACACACCTGCATTTTGATTTATTCTGATTCAACCTTTTTTCGAAGTCTCTTTGCTTTTCCATGTTTTCTGCTTTTTCTCTCCCGACAGCACTTTATCACTGCATATTTCATCTTCTGTGCTAATTAAACAGTCTAATTAAACAGAGTTTCACGTTCTGTGTTTAAAAATGGTTTTTATCATTAACATAGGTTGTCGAGTTGTTGCAAAGAACACTTATTAATTGTAAAAACTGCAGGTGGTCTTTTTTTTTATTATTATTAAACCAAAGGTTAACACTGTTACTATCCCCAAGGGTTGTTTTTTCTGACAGGAACCTTTATTATTTTGTGTGAAATAAACCTGACTGTGACTTTTCAACCTTTTCAGTGCTATGTTGCCTGCGAGCATCACAGAGGCATTTAGCCACTGGGACCCAGAAACACTTTGCCGCCCCCCTCTGTGTGAGGCACAGCATCCCGCACCTTCAGCACCTTCATGTTCAGCCTCTGTTCTGTAACACTGGCCTCCTTATCAGATGGGAACTGCTCGTTTCTGATACTAATGTTCCTCCCAGCACCTTCCAGTCCCACCTATGAAATCAGGATCTTCTAAAGGTATGTGCTAAAAAACTAATTTATTCTGTTTGCCAGCCCCAGTTTATCTCTTGGTGGGTGGCTGTGAAATGATGCTCTGGTGCAACTCCTGTCTATCTCTCCATCTTCCACAGGGCACTTTGCTAGATCAGAGCTCTGATCCTGTCAGCTTTCTGCATCCTTTTCAGCACTTCCATTATGCTAAAGGTTACTGATCCTCCTGATCCCCCTCCTGTAAACCATGCAGGTATCAAAGGCATTTGTTTGGCAGGATTTAAATCTCTGAGAACTGTTACTCTGTGAGATATACTTTCACATGTCAAAAAGCTCCCCCAAGGCTCAGTCCTCAGCCCTCTAAAATCAATAGTTATTATCAAAATGGTGGCATTTGGTTTTATTTCATCTTTGATGTTCATAATCTAGGTACATGGAAATGATCTGAATAGTAAAATCCTGTTTCCCGTATTCGATCAGACAAGCCTCAGGACTGAGGGGACCCCTTGGCTCACCTCTGGTGCTGAAGGGCTGCAAGGACTTCCATAACAATGCCAGCTCACCCCTGTACTCTCGCATGCACTGGTGGCCTAGTTTGCAATGTGCAGGTTGCTTGTCTGACCCACAATGGAAAGGGTACCGTATCCTCAGAAGTGGAGTCCCCAAAGCTTAGGAAAAGCTGTTGCATAGCACTAATGATTTTCCAGCAAACCTGGCTCACTAACATACAGACCTTATTTAGATGGTCTTCATTTGGAGGTCTCAATTAGGCATGTATTACATATTAGCTGAGGACCCAGGGGACTACAAGGTACTGTGAGCCAAAATGTCCTGCAGCTCTGAATAGGGCCTCAGCATGGAAGTCCATCCACAGTATTAGAGCTCCATCTATATGTAAGTTCTTTGTGGTCTAACACCTCTATGTATAAGCTATTTGTGTCTTTCAGGTTACAAAACCCTGTACTGTATGTTGTCATATTTTTTCTTTTTATGCATATAAAGAATTAGAAAAATGCCCAAACACCTTAAACATAATGATGATGATGATGATGATAGTAATAATAATAATAAATAGAGAGAAATTGTGTAGGTATACAATGTTGTATAATTAAAATATTAAAGAAACAGATCTTAAAATGGTTTGGATTAAAAAAGATAAAGAGTAAAGGTTTACAGTTATTCTTATTACATCAATGTCTTGCATACCAAAAGGGGCATTTGTAAAGCAATATTATGATGATATTAATAATGACGAACTGCTGATGCCATGAAATGTTTTTATGAGAGTCACAAAGTAATGCCTGCATTTGTATTTAAACCCAATTTTTAACATAATAGGCTTTATATGGGACAGATCGTTAGGGATGTGACCGTGTAATCGAAAGGTTGCTGGTTCGACTCCCTGACCCGCATGTACTGCTGAGGTACCCTGAGCGAGTACCCACAAGTCACATGGGTTAAATGCAGAGGACACATTTTGTTGTTGTGTGCTGTGGTGTGTGAACAATGACGATGAATCACCTTTCACTTCATGGCAGTTTGTTCTTAAGTATGGGTTGTTCATAAGTCGGACATTCTTAATCCGGGGACTTACTGTACAAACAATCAATTAACTGTGAGCAAACGGCAGCAAGTGGTGTGACAAAATGACCAATAAAGAGATGAATTTTCCTGGGATATAAAGGATATATAAACATTTCTCAAGAAGACTGACGATGCTGCAGTATGTGTTTATGATCTCTCTCTCTCTCTCTCTATATATATATATATATACACACACACACATATATAAAACCCATACCACATATAAAAAAAAACCTGAGAATTCACCAGATTGTAAAATATTAAAGGGACCTTAGGGCTCAGTCCCACCAAATGCATCACTGCCTTTGACTCAATTAAGGGCGGACAAAAGGTGGCCCTTGTTTTGCTCATTCTCCAACATCTGGATCACAAAGTGCTTCCATGCCTGGGAACTTCCCCTAAAACTCAATTTGACTTTTTTCTATCACGAAAAGCAACACAGGCATCAAAAGAAACCCTTTCTTCTCGGCTTCTCTGCTGGTAACGATAGCGATGATCCCGAATTTCCTCGCAGCTGTGAAGTTTCTGGAAAGGCTCTATTTATGTTATGTAAACATGGCAGATGTGTAACGTGGTAAAAAGTTAGGTAGTTCTCCTCCACCATGATGTGTGCTCAGCCCCCTCACGGAATTGTATTGCAAGCAAGGTACAAACAAACTATCTTAATATTGCTGCAAACTTTCTCTTGTGAGCAGGTTGAAACATTAGCTGGTAAATGTTGCATCAGTATTGGTACAGGTAAAAATACCTCGGTTCATGTATTTGACTCCCAGTCCTTGAATGTGAACAGTGGGCCGCAGAGCCAAAGGGATGCTTCACGGTCAGCACGCATTCGCGGTCATTCACGGTCAGCACGCATTCGCGGTCATTCACGGTCAGCACGCATTCATGGTCAGCACGCATTCACAGTCAGCACGCATTCACAGTCAGCACGCATTCACAGTCAGCACGCATTCACCCCAGCCCCTTTAGTGTTTTGTTTCTCATTGTTTGGTTTCACTGTCAGACTGGGATTTCTGAATTACACCACAATGACCCTGCCCCCCCCTTCCTCTATACATCTAAAAACAAGCTTTTAGCACTTTTGTCCTGCCCCTCACCGGTTTGTCAATTGTGATGTTCTCCGACTCTTTTGAGGTCCTTAATTTTCCAGCTGAAACAAGGCGCGTCGGGCGACCTGCCTGACGCAATTACGATGAAACGGGTAAAAAAAAGAACATTTTGCCACTTTCCCCACTTCATCTTTGACAAAATTAATGACGAAATAATTAAGACATCCACAGGAAAGGCTTTTCTCAGCTTTTTTTTCATTATGGAATAATAGAGGCGCTCATTAACAATCTCAGGTCACAGTGAGCACACTCCCTCTATCACCCTCTTCACTTTTTCAACACCAAATTTCATTCTCTCCTCCTGTGAAAATAACGTCTCATATTTTGTATGAACAACATATGCCAATAACTCACAGACATCACAGGCTCACAGACATGTCCAACAACTTCCAACAATACTTGCCATCTGATTGTGACATTATCAGTAACACTCTATTTAAAGCAGTCATAATACCACCATAATGCATTATAATGCATTCATAAAGTATTAAAAACCCAGGTTTAACTATTTATAAAAAGACATAATACATTGCAGTCATGTGTATTATGCATTATGAATGCTCTATGAAGGTCTCATCTATAACAGCATCTTTAATTCTTATACTGACCATTATATTGCATTATGAGGTATATATCAAGGGTCTCAAACTCCAGTGCTGGAGGGCTGGAGCCCTGCTCATTTTTGAGGTTACCCTCATTTAACACACCTGATTCAACTCACTGTGCTAATTACCACACAGCTCTTGAGCGCAATCATTTGTGATGGAACAGGGAAAGTATTAAGCTACACAGGACTCTGGCCCCCAGGGCTGGAGTTTGAGATCCCTGCTATATATATGGTGCATTATAAATGAGGGAAGAGCATTCATAATGCTTGAGAAACGTGACTATAATGTGTTATGCCTTTTCATAAATATTTATAGCTGTGTTTATAATACTTTATGAATATGTTACAATGAATTATCAGAACGTTTGCTAGATTTATGAATATGGGCTTCATAGAAAGTGTTACCACATTCTCTCATCTCATGAAGGAGCCACTTTACTGTATGTCCTGCTTTGAAAGAACATTCATGAAGAAAAAAGACATCACAATGTGCTTCCAGGGAATTCCATACTCATGGTGCACAAACATGTTCCTAATGCTGATTACGTTTGATTACTAAAATATGCATTTCTGGCCACATATTCTGCCTAAAATTTATACCAAGCTCATTTCAGATCTTGTTGATGCCAGTTTGCATATACTTCAGAATGTTATGGAGCGTGATCAGATCAATGGCAATTAATTTCAAAGTCCCTTGTTCCTTTGGGGTTTCATTGTTCAAAATGTTCAATTGCTGTGGAGAAAGCTTCAGGGCACCCAAGAAAGTCTAGCAAGCGCCAGGAGCGTCTCCTAATGGTGATTCAGCTGCGGGATCGGGGCACCACCAGTGCAGGGCTTGCTCAGGAATGGCAGCAGGCAGGTGTGAGTGCATCTCTATGCACAGTGAGGCGAAGACTTCTGCAGGATGGCCTGGTGTCAAGAAGGACAGCAAAGAAGCCACTTCTCTCCAAGAAAAATGTCAAGGACAGACTAATATTCTGCAAAAAGTACTGGGATTGGACTGCTGAGGACAGGGGTAAAGTCATTTTCTCTGATGAAGCCACTTTACAGTTGTTTGGGGCATCTGGAAAAATTATTGTCCAGAGAAGTAAAGGTGAGCGCTACCATTGTCCTGTGTCATGCCATCAGTTAAGCATCCTGAGGCCATTCATGTGTTTCTCACCCAAGGGAGTGGGCTCATGCACAATTTTGCCTGAGAACACAGCCATAAATAAAGAATGGTATTGAACCAT
>JAODKN010000041.1:30197764-30209941 GCA_026774425.1 Petrocephalus zakoni | reverse complement strand
GTAATTATACTTCAGTACACCATAGAAACATCTGACAAAAAGATCTAAAAACACTGACGCAGCATACTTTGTGAAAAACAATATTTGTGTCATTCTCGAAACTTTTGGCCATGACTGTATGTGTGTGTGTAATTATTCCTTCATCTTCCAACAGCTTACCCTGACAGAATTCTTCCCTCCCCTTGAACTATTGATAATTGTACAAGATTTTTTTTTGCACTACATAGGTAATTCCATGATTCTATCTTTAACACTGCAATGTCTATCAGTGCTGCGCTGTGGGTTCAGGGGAGAGGCTGTAGCCCGTCCCATGCAGCAAATGGCACAAGGCTGAGATACACACTGGATGGGAAAGGTGTTGCATCTATGTCTCTGCTAATTATTTACCCGGACACTACAGTTCCCAGGTGGAAGACGGGTAGATGGGCTGACTGGTTTCCGTGAATACTCCACTTGGACTAATAAATTAAACCTGATGTTTTAATCACTAATCAGTGGAACATGGCTTTTTATTTGCTAGTCACTCTGCAGTCCCTTCCCCACCCACTACTGTGTCTTCCTCCATCGCATTCTGCGGTGTTAATGACATTTACCAATGATCATCCACCTGCAAAGCCCACATAAATCATTCTGATTTCTCTGGGGGGATGTCTGTTTGTAATATGCAGCGCTGCTAACGATTAAATGTAAATGCAAAGGAAAATAACTGCTGAATAAACTCATAATCAAACCCTATCAATTTGTTTGTACATTAAACAGCCCTTAGGAATGTCTTTTAAGACAAGGATTTCTTAAAAAGCTGCGGCTTTATTTGGAATTCTCTCTTTGGGATTTACTCCATGACTGGAAGGGCTTCTGTGACTGAAGTCACATCCGTAATGGAAGGATATAAAAGCAGAAAACGGCAGTATGGTACTACTACTATTACTAAAAGCAGAGAAATTATCTATTAATCATCTGTTCATGTATAATCCATAATCCGATATCTTCAGGCGGTCTGTAGCAGGCAAAGGAAATTTTCTGAATTTACAGAACAAAGAGTATTAATTCAGCAAAACCACTCTTCACTCGACCAGATGTTGCATGACAGTGTAAATTAAGTGTGGCGGGGTTAATGAATTGATTAATGAATGAAGTTGCTGTGTAAATAAATAATTTAAGATTAAAATATCCAAACCAAGAATTATGTTTTTAACCATTTTAAATATGTTACTCATCACCTGCATTTATTTCTTGCATTTTTATTGTATAATTTTATCAGTAAATTGTATGACAACAGAACACTTCCTTGTAATTTATAATGAAGCTGAAAATGTCCAGGTTTTGTTTTCTATGAAGTAGTTTATTTATACCTATTTTAAAAGTTAAAATACCATTATCCAGCATGCTTTCAAATTGTGATGGCTGCCTCAGTATTAGGCATGGGATTATCGACGTCTCTCTGTAATTACAACCTCACTCGCCTGGCTAACTGCACCCCAGAGTGGTAATTACATGCAGCATAAACTTCTCCCTGGGGAATCTGTCCTTCTCACTGCTGCCTCCTATGACAGGAATTAGTTCAGGCTCAGCTTAGAATTGGCAGAGACCATGTCAGAGTTAAAGCTGACAACCTTCCTATCTGGCCGGGGTACCACAGCCGTCTTGGTGACTTGATAGGCTTGCATGTGTCTCACATTCCTTTCCAAGAGAAATACTGTCATAACTGTATTTCTGAACAGGAGCTCAGATCTGCTAAGGAGGCCTCCAGCACCACCTGCAGAGGTTAGTAAGAAACTCCCATGTTCAATTCATTTTCTATAGGGTGCGTTTCGCAACACAATTGGCCCAAGATGCTTGGCAAGAGTTTGTGGCAAGACCTTAGTACATCATTTGTACAATCTTATGAAATTACTGTACATTTGGACCTCAAAAGAGCAGTTTTAGACAGAAGGGCCACTGAGCCCTAGACATTTTGGGGTGATTGCAAAGTAGCTTTGTAAGGGCAGAGGTATGTCAGACCCGGGGGTTCCCTTAAGATTTCCCTTAAAATAAGGTGTTTTATGTAGGATTGGGCACCCTATTTTAACCGGTGGGTTAATACTACTACAACTAGTACTACTACTACTACTAGTAATAATAATAATAGTAATCATGATATCTCAACATCCAGATAAGGATATTTCCTGAATTATAATTTTGGGATTACCATAAGCTTGTTCCTGTTCAGTGCCCCATAAAATTGCCAGTCCTCGTATCTACATGCAGCTGAAGGTTAAATGAAAATCCAAAAAATTAATCTTTGTAGCACAGTGCCCCTTTAGAAGATGGGCAGATGAGTGCATACGTGTCCCCAGCATGTGTCATCATGCTGTAGTTGCTCCCATTTAAGCCAAGCTAACCAATACCCCTGAAGAAGACAGTGGTGCCTACGTTCCAGGTGGACTCTTCCACTGCAGACTAAATGACCCTGCGTCTGGTTTCTCATTCATTTGCACCAATACTCCAGCTCATGTTTTTATTAACACATTCTTTTCTACTACCTATTACTCTGGCTGAGCTGTGGAGCTTCACATTCAAAGCCTGCCGTAATTGCGCTGTATAACCTTGTCGGGGGGGGAGGGGAGGATGCAGAGGGGCGTAGGGGCATTCACCACTGAGCCCATAAAGGCAAGATTCCCACTGCCAAATTAACTAAGGGGCACCTCCCTTTTTGATAACAGACAATAACAGTCCCTGCAATTCACAGAGAACCCCCCCCCCATCCCTTTTCACTGAAGGGACCCCCCTGCCATGAAACCTCCTCTCTGCCCTCGTGGCCAAGCCTGTCATTCCGCATATTGTAGAGGATAAATTGGCACTGGATATTGACCCAAAGATCAAGGTGAGATTTCGTATCATGCCTGCGAGTGGCTCAGAGGGCTGTGTCTTTGTGCCCATGATCAGAAAATTGTTGGTTTGAGCCCCGGCCTCGCCAGGATAGTCATATATCCGTGGGCCTTGAGCAAGGCCCTTAACCCCCAGCTACAGGGGTGCCGCCCGATGGTTGACCCTGTGCTGTGACCCCACAAGCTATGATAAGCAGGAAAAGAGAGGAATTCCAATGTACCTGTATTTCTGTGAATAACACTAAGGCTTTATTATTGTTAGGAACTTGGCTTCAGCCAAACCCAACACATTCTGCACTGTAGCACTGCGATCTCCACCCCAGCTTAAACCTTCTGGGCATCGCAAATTATGTATACATCCCTAAGTCCTGCATATTTACCTGCAAAACACTAGCAGTGCATTATGCGTCCTTGTAGTATGTGCCTGTCATCCAAATGATGCCACCTACTGGAGACTTCACAAAGACGATAAAAATATCCTGAAAACAAGGCCTCTCCTTAGGGAGACCCACTCAGCCAATTCTTTTGTTGATAAGAGCATGTCTAATGTTCACTTTTTCTCTAGATATATTTATAGTACACTGTAAAATGGAAAGATAAAATATCTGATGACTCAGTGTATTTATATATCTTTATCGTTTGGCTAAACTGTGTTTATATAGAGCCTGCAAAATGGCTATCTTGCTGAAACTAAACAACTTTATTTCAACCTTTTCCTTAGTTTGCGATTAGCCACCTTTTACAGTAATTCTTGTGTGTGGAAGGCCTCGGCATTTGTAGGGATGCCGACCTTTATGATTGCATCTGCTGGTGAGGCTTTAGTATCATTGCTCCCTCACCCTCTAATGATGAAATCTCACACTGTCCTAACAGGTTACCCTTTGTTAAAGGGTGTGACCTTGGAGGAGCAGTGGGGTGCAAAAAATCGCTTTCTATCAGTATTTTGGCCCGGGTATTATTATTTTCATTTTGTAAGGGCTTGACTTGGCTGGAGACCACAATGGTAACCTCATACCCGGTGTGATGAGTCCGATTGTCGGTGAGTTTGGCTGGCGCTTACCAAGATATCTAACTGTGTTCTTAAGTCCTTACCTTTCTCTACCACTCACCCCACACAGAGGACTATTGACCAGCTCCTGGAGCTGTAATGTCATCAAATAGCAGTGGCAACCAACCAGCTGGACCAGAAGTTAAAGTATCCTGCAACACTAACAGATGCTTTTTTCTTGGATGTCTTTATACAATAACTACTAAAATGAAATTCATACTCAAGGCCCTTCTGCGTCCAGGAGAATAAATATGACAATAATGTATGGTTTTGTTGGGAATCTCTTTGTCAGTACACAGCACGTCTTTGTTATGTGAGCAAGGTATGCTTTGGTTTTGAGTTAGAGGGATTATGGTGGTTCATTCTGTAATCTATTTTATCGCCTTGAGATTGCTGTTCGAGTAACATGATGAATACGTCAATGTAATTTTAGCATCAGTGAAAAAATGGTATTACCTGGCATCAGTATAAATGACCACAGCAGTCAGGAAAAACAAGCTCATGGAAGGAATGCAGAAAATGTATTAGCTGATGTATAGTTCTGTGCAAAATTCTTAGGCAGTCAATGAAAATAATTAAAGCTATTTATCTGGGCATTTGGTCAGAAAAGCACAGTTTAATAATAGGGCTGTGAATCGATTAAAAAACTAAACTAATTAATTTATATGATTAATCATGATTAATTGCACCCATATTAAAACTTAGAATCATACATTTTTATACAATTAATCAAATTAATGTAGAATTAACACGAAAGGGAGTACATGGGTCATTGTCACAAACTCATTAACACAACATATAAACTTTCCAAATTTTTTTTATTATTTCAAAGATTAAACCACAGCTTCTTTGTCTAAACTGTGGATTTTACCTCTGGGGCAGTTCATCAGTTTTGTTATGTTATCATTAATTTCTGTAATAAACAAAGTATTTCATCAAATCCATGGCAAGAGTTGAGATGATCCAAAAAATTACAAACCTAATAAAGAAATGAGCAAAAATATACATCTTATCATACAAATTGGTTGTTTATTGTGGGTTACATGCAGTACAGCTGAAATATTTTATAGCATTTTATGTAGTTTTTTTGTTACTGATTTAAAAAAAAGCATTAAAAACAGCATAAAATGGCATTATTTTTATATATTTCTAAAAACATTATGTAATGTCAGTCGCCATTTATTAACAAACAATGTATTCAAACATTACTTTTTCTTTTTAAATTTCAAAAAAGTTCTTAAGAATGAGCCATATTTCGATATTTGTTGAAAGGTTTAGCTGAATCTTCTGGTTTACAGATGATTGATTTCCTACTACTTGCAAGCAAGTGCAAGCTAAGTTTCAAAGCTTTCAAAAGGCTTGATGAAGAGATGGCCATAAGAAAGGTGAGAAAATTGCATTATAGGTAATAATGCTTTTTAACTTTAAAATTAACGCAATGAATTAATGCAATAAATTTCCCAGCCCTGATTATAACATGCAAATAAAGAGTAACACAATAAAAACGAACAAGACCTTGTTATGTTCACCAAAAAGTTATGCCAAAAGCTCTCTTAATTAATTAAGTTAATTAGTTAAATAACTCAATGAGATACTGAGTAGCCAAACGTGGTATGCTATTGGTCGAGTCAAATAATATATGGGTGTATTGGACTATTGCCCACAAATTCTGGGGTGGCTTTAGAAGAGGTCTTGAAATGGCTAAGCTGACACATTTTGACAGACATAAAATCATGGTTTTACACCAAAGGGAAGATGATTTTCTTTCCCTGCCTAAGACTTCTGCTCAGTATTATCCATGGCAGACAAAACAGATTTAATTTTTTTCTCACTGGCAGTATAAAAACAAAGTGAAAGCCTGCCTTAATTGTTTGATAAAGAAATAAAAAAGCAATGTAATTTTTTTTGTTTAAAATATAACGCAAACTGAAGAACACAATGTATTTTTAAATATTTGGCAATGATATTGCTAATTGACCGATGGTTGTTATTACCTTTTGTGTGACTGTGGTAAAGGCCTTGAATTAAAACTCAGTTTCCAAAAATGTAAATAAAAAGGGAATGCAATGATTTGCCAATCATATAAACCCTTATTCAATTGAAAGCAGAACAAAGGCAACATTTCAAATGTAGAAACTGAGAAATTTTATTGTTCTGTGAAAAACACATGCTGAATGTTGTACAACTATTTAGGTCAGGGGTTGGCAATCTTATCCACAAAGAGCTTCTGTGTATGCAGGTTTTTGGGATAACCCTAAGATCAGTTGCTCAAACCCAGGTGTGAGAATTCTTCATCCAATCAGTCCTCTAATTAGTAATCTAATTAGGGAGTTGCAGTGAAAACCTGCAAACACAGTGGCTCTTTGCAGATAAAATTGCCAACCCCTGATTTAGGTTAAGTGGCAACAGGTTAGTAAGATGATTTGGTATAAAAAGAACCTCCCAGAGAAGCAGAGTCTCTGTGCTCTGAAGACAGGGAGAGTTTCACCACAAGGCTGCATGGGTAAATAGTGCAACAATTTAAGAATAATGTTCCTCAACATATTATTGCAAAGGATTTGGGAATTTCATCATCCACAGCACCTAAAATTAAAAGATTCACACTAAAAGATTCAGAAAATCTGGAAAAATCTTTTTCAGAGAAGGCCTATATTTCAGCAAGACAAGGCCAAACTGCATTCTGCGTGTATTACAGCAGCATGGCACCATTGTAGAAGAGTCCGGGTGGTAGACTGGCCTGCCTGCAGTCTAGTTCTGTCACCCAATGAAAACATTTGGTGCATCATGAAATGAAAAATATCACAAAGGACATCATGAACTGTTGAGCAGTTCAATCATATATCAAGCAAGAATGAGACAACATTTCACTTTTAAAACTCCAGCAACTGGTCTCCTCAGTTCCCAGATGTTTACAGAATGTTAAAACAAGAGGTGATGCAACACAGTGGTAAACATGCCCCTGTCCAAACTTTTTTGAAATGTTGCTGGCATCAAATTCAATTTGAAAATATATTTGTCAAAGCAATAAACTTTCTCTGTTTCAACACTTGATATGCTGTCTTTATTCCTATTTTCAATAAAATATGGGTTTATATGATTTGTAAATCATTGTGTTCTGTTTTATATTTTATATTTATATGTACATTTTACAAAGTGTACAAATTTTTTGGAAATGGGATTGCACTATTATTTGTTTTTAATGAATATATGTATTTTTATAGTCATTGTTTTAAACAGCAGATGTTAATCTTTGAAGCAGATAATGTCTCACTTGCTATCTAGTGTGCACTACTACCCTGCAGAAAGTCTGGAAGGCAGAATCATCCTGGTTTAATAAAAGGTTCACAAATCTGCTCGCTGCGGGGTTTTCGGCATGTCATGTTTAGCTGAGGACAGCCTGCATTAAGAAAAAAAAAAACAACTTTTATGCTGGTTGAAGCAGCTGGATCAAGAGCAGAGAAGAGCATCACCATGAAACAAAGGAGTCTCAGTCAAAGGAGGACAGAGAGGGGTTTGAACATTGACACTGGTTGATTCAACAGTGGGGTGGGAGAGGGACCACTTTTGCCCAAGAAATGCTGAGTAAATGGGAGCCTTTCATCAGTCTTGCAAAGTAAATCCTGTGCCTAACATTTCACAAATTGTGACCGTCACAATATTCTCTTCTGAGAGTGTGATTAATGACAATGAGTAACTGTCACACATAATTGTGGCGACTGCCAAGCAGCAGCTTCCTCTCAGTCTGATGGAATAATGAGTTGAATGGAGCAGCTTTGAAGTTCCGTGCTGCCTGGCACACTGGCACATTATACAGCCAGGGGGCAGAGAGGGGCAACTAACTAGCCCAGTACATGCCCACTGCATTGCGATTTATTCCATCAATACAGTGGAAACCACTTATAGTGATCATGGTTATAGTGGCCAACCACTTATAAGGATCAAAAAGCTTGGGACAGAATCATTCCTGTACAAATACTGTTTAAATAATTCCCTTATATAAATCAAGTAGTCCCCTTACAGGGTTCATTTTGAGGTTTTTATACATGGCAACATAGAAAAAAAACTATAATAATTAAAATAGTAATTCTTTTTTTGTTTTAACACTACTTTGCCTTGCAGTAACCCATCTGCTTCTGGCTAGCTACCTGAGGCTAATGCTGCGTGCACAGAAAACATGACAGGAAAAAGAAAGTAATTTTCTCTCAGCAACAAATACATTTAGCTGCGTTCATCAAAGCTTATGATAAACTGGCAAAAACAAGCCACCAAAATACAGAAACAAAATTACAGTAAGCTAAATTTTATTTTCAGTACTGGACTGTGTTATAGTGTAATTGAATTATACACAGTTCAGTAATTTAATTTGTACAGTACTGTCATTTGAAAAACTTTTGAAACAGCTGTACTGTATTTTGAAAGAGTCAATAAAATTCAGTAAATAGTGACGCCATCCATTTTATTACCTCATATTCATGTAATAAATGTACAAAAGTCAATTCGATGGCAATCTGCCTGAGACATGAAGAAAAAGAAAAAAATCTGTTATAATGATCATCTGCTGATAGTGATCAGTTTCACTCAGACAGATGTGATCACTATGAGCAGTTTCCTCTGTATTTCCATTCAGCCATCCTATAAGCTCTTACCAGTACAGGGTCACTGTGACCTGGAGGTCTATCCCAAGAAGCAGAGGGAATGTGGCAGGGAGCACCTTGGATGGGATCCTAGTCTATCACCTGACTGGTCAGAGTACGTACCCAAAGGAAACCCATACACTGTGGGGAGAACATGGACGTGCACAGACACATGGGGGGGGGGGCACAACATATCATTGTTATTAATTCTGACCATTCCACGTTCACCAGGTTTTCTTCAACTCCTCTGATTGCTTCTGATGTCTTTAATTTGTTATCAGTCTGTGTCTGCGTGAATCAGTGGGTCGCCCTCTGATCATAATTTATAATTCTGAAATGCATATTTTTTTCCTAAACAAGTGTTGATAAACGCTGACTTTGTGTGAGTTACCTTGAATATCTATGATGCATGAATAACAATCCCTCGCTCTGGATTGTAGCAGACAAAGCATAAAGACAAACTTAAAAATGTTAAAAAAAAGGAGCCACTTTGCTGGATAAAAATATAAATGATATATACAACCAACTTCTGCAACTGCTTAGGGATCCTGGATCCCATCCCAGGAAGCATAAGGTATAAGGAGGGGACACCCTGGGCGGGATTCCGGTCCATTCCAGGGCACACGCACAAGCTCACACACAGTCATATGCTAAGGGCAATTTAGAGTATCCAATTCACCACGAGTGCTCGTTTCTGGTCTGTGAGAGGAAACCGGTGGAAAACTCAGAGGAAATATATAAAGTCGGACTTAGTCTTTGAACTAAATCATATTTTAACATAATACGAGCTTTTCCCAGGACCCGTCAAATATTGTCTGGGGTCTTGTCAGACATCTGACTTTCTGGCCTTTGAAGTTCTGACCAGATCTCTTGCAGCTTTCACATTCCTTCCTGGTTTATCGCAAAGTGGCTGCCACTGCCGTCTAGGGATGCGTTCTCATTCATAACTCGCGACACTGCCAGGCTGAGGAGTTTCAGGGACAGCTAGCTTTAGCTGCGGCGGCAGGCTTTTTACAGCGGTCGACTCTGCTATAGCCTGCTGGAAAACCTGATGTGACCTTGTACAAATGAAGTTACTGCGGCCTGTAGGTCTTCTGCAGTCTCGGTGCTGCCGTCCTGTCCAGATTCTCATTCCATTGTTCCCAGAAAATTCTTCGGGGGGACCTTTGAGTGACTTCAGCCATTAGAGTGATGTTAGCTTTGAATCTACTCTAGGTGCTGATTGAACAGGATGTGGAGTGAACAAGAGTCACCTAGTTGACCCTAATGAATGATTCAAACTTAAATTCAAAGTGACTCAGGGCCCCTTCCCATTACATGAGGTGCCCTGGGACATGGAGAAGTCACCTCACTGTTCCAAACTTCCTTCCTGCAGGATGTTCACCTTCTAAAATTCCACATGAAAAACCCAGATTGTACAGCTTGGTTGACAGCCTTACTTATGTTAATTTTGTTAGGTGAGAATGGCTTCTTTGACAGTAATTATTATAGACATATTTTGTAAAATGTTTAACGGGTTTTACAGGCAAACTCTGGCTTATTGTAGATAGGCTTCCCCAGGGACCAGAGTATTTTCATTAAAAAAACCTGAATAGCAGTATATAAGTAATACTTAATAAATAATTTGGAAAAGTCAATGATAATACCTAGAAACCTAGGTGTATTGAATAACAAGTAAAAATCTGTGATTCACATGACTCACCACTCATCCTGTAAAGTTGACCCCCTGTATCATGGAGCTTAAACTATTGTTAATTCTTAAGTATTTAAATATAATTCACTTAGGACTGAATACCTGCCCACAACACCAAGATAATCCTAAAGCATGCAGATGGCACAACAATGATGGGTCAACATGGATGAGTCAGCTGGCTGGGAGGTAGTACAGTGAATTAAAAGATGGTGCTCTTAGAGCAGCTTAGTTCACCACTAAGCTCACCATGAACTGAGAGATAGTGGAGAGTGACTTAGCCTTCAAGTTCCTGGGCGTGCACCTATCAGAGGACCAGACATGGGCCGTCAACACTGCAGCACTGACCAAGAAAATACAGTAGAGGCTCTACTTTCTGAGATCGCTCAAGAAAGCTCAAGAATTTTGTAGGATCATACACCCATGCAGGCCCAACATTCCAAGTTTTATGGCCAGGGAAGACAGATAAGATATGGGGGGGAGAATCCTGCAGCCTCTCAAATGAAGCCCCCTCCTCCACTCACATGCAATCTTTGAATTAGGACACAAAGCCGTTTCAAAATATATGCCATATACGTGTATTTGCATGTATTTTTGTTTTCATTATTATTCAGCATCAGTATTTAAACATGTTCGATGTGTATGTGTTTTGAGACAATCTTGGATAATTATATATATAGATAGGTATACACTATGGTTACTCAGCCACAATCTCATGTCTCTCTCAGAGAAACTGGGAATGAGTTTAAGTGGTGTAACCAAGTGTTTAGTGGCATTTTTAGAGTGTTTCAGGTATTTTCTTTGTATGCCAGAAAACCTTCCCCCCCTTCCTCTCTCAGCCCGCACAGAGAGGGACGAAGGGACTCCTTATCGGGCCCCATAAATCAGTCATTGGCGCCTTTTTGCTCAGCTCTTTGTCTCAGAAGAAAGCAAGGAATGTATGTTTAAATGGTGTATTAAACCCCTGTAACAGTCAAGTTTATCACATTTTATACTTTGTCAATGTTTAATCAACACTGTTCTTTACTGGAGTAATGACAACTGTTAAACCAACCCCCAACTAAGACTCTATGAAATGCAATGTAACTTCGGTAAAATACACCTAAAAGTGTCATAACTTTGAGATGTGCAACATAATCACGCGTTCTATGCGTTGATGCTAATAACCTATGTGCACAAGATAAATTAAAGCATAAATTAATTTATATAAATTAGACAAGGTTTGAACCTAAACTGGGATGCCATGTTTGGTATCAAACTCATGGTCAAATCCGTCTGAATGCTGGGATGGATTGTTACAGGTGAGTAGATACATCTGCAGATGCACTAGGACACATCATCAGTGATGTTTCCTGATATCCTCAGGTGTTTCGGGTCTCGCAATATCAGACATCCTCCGTCAGGCGACCCAGCCAGGGCTGATCAGACCCACACCCCGTGTCCCAGCAGTGTTGGCCCACATCTCAGACCTTTGTATCCATATCCACCTGGAGGCTTTCTCTGCAGCCTCTGTGGTGGACCTGATGGCTTTCTTCTTCGCACCTCCTGTGATGCCAAGGAGGGTATAGGTTTTGCATAGGGAGCGGGCCGCAAAGCCCCGACATCCGACCTCTATTGGCTCACAATGGGCTTTCCAGCCCCTCCTTCGGCATTCCTCTATGATCTCGTTGTATTTGAGCCGCGTGCGCTCATTGGCCTCTTCCATGCGGTCCTCCCAGGGGACTGTTATGGCGCTTTTCCACTGCATAGTGCGGCACAGCACAGTTCAGTTCAGCTCACCTTCGTTTGGCTCAGTTCGGCTCGGTTTGTGTTTCGACTGCAGTTTAGTGCCGCTTTAGAGTGGGCGGGATTATTCACATGTCGATATAGTTGCGCCGCCTCTACTGCCGTGACATCATCGTAAACGCGCCACAAACAAACACACAACAATGGAGCATA
>JAODKN010000041.1:30181403-30193352 GCA_026774425.1 Petrocephalus zakoni | reverse complement strand
TTCTCCCCAAGCGAGCTTGATGGGCCGAATGGCCTCCTCTCGTTTGTATAGTTCTTATGTTTCTTATGTTTCTTATAAAGAACATCATAGCAGCCTGACATTATGTCTCAAGGGGTCACATGTTTGCCAGCACCAAGACAGCTGTGATATGCTCGTTAAGTAACGCTGGATGGTAGCCAAGTTTGGACAAGCATCAACAATGTAGCCTTAGTGTAAGAAATTTGACCGAAGTAGTTGTATCTAGCAGAATGTCTTTAGCGATGTTTGACACAAAAACTGAGCTGCTCTAGCGCCAGCTGTGACAACAGCCCAGGACAGATCCGTAAAGCATATTTTGACATTTTTCAGGGCACTGCACAACATCAAGACTATTTCCATAATTTCACGTTTTTCAAAAGAACACCTGGTGTTTTGAAATGTAGATGTATAGCAATATCCAACAAAAACACTGACATCGAGAACCCACTTCAGATTCCAAATAAGAAAATGGGTAAATATTTCACTGGTAACAGCAACATGCTCGTATCCCATACAGGGAGCTCTCTTGTCTCGCATGCTATGCTACCTGGGATAGGGTCCAGTGCTCCCCCCCGCTCTACGATAGATCAGAAGTTGGAAGATGGATGGATCTGACTCCTCTGTCAGAGAATCTTTGCATTGTCTGTTTTTCATCATTTCAAAATTGTGGAGGATTTTCCAGTGATTTTTCAATCACAGATGTGTACAGAAAAACAGAGTCCCCAGCCAGGTGGCAGACGCCAGCTGACCCGGGAAGAAGCAAAGAGCTTCCCCTCAATTCCTGACAGGACAGGCGAGCTCTTCAAGCTACAACCCCATGACACGTCTATATATAGACAACAGCAAATGTCAGACCCATCAGCTGTTTAGCCAGCAAAGGAAGGCCGTGTATTTGGCCATTGTATTGCTGTTCTGTTTCAGTGTAGCTGAGTTGAGTGAAGATTCTGAGCCCCATGAAAGCATATTATATTGGGCCCCCAACCCAGATCAATCGGATTATGGGACCCTTGGAATCATTCTAACTTCCCCTCACTTTACGGTGCCCCTGCAAGCTGGTAGACATAATGTGATTCCTTTTAAAATGGCATCAGGTCTTACAGTAGCCTGTTTTTCAGGAAGGTTGCTGAAATACATCCAATACTAAAGCTAGTACAAATCCCATTAGACTTTAACCATCTGTTACTTAAATATCTGTTATACTACTTTTAGGGTGGCTAAGTAGGTCACACTATAGCTTCATGCTTCTGTTATTGGGTGTTGGAATCCTGTCCCCACTGTGTGTGAAGTTGGCATTTTTTTCATTGAGCTGGGTGGTTTCCCTCCATGTAACTCTAGGTACCACCCACAGTGTGGGTTTCAGCTATGGTGTCTATGTATAGTCTATGTGTGTATTGTGTTGGGGGAGCATTTCATCCATACCAACATTCATAGGAATTGACGGGGACTCGCTGACAATTGTACTCTGTCACCCCTGGTGGCTGAACAGGAAGTGAATGTAATTTCCAGCTCTGGAGGGAGGAAATGGCACAATTAAGAGCTGAGTAATTGTCTTCAGCTAGATGTCGTGGGGATGTTCGTGTGATATGAGTATTGGCGTTGTGTAGCAAACTTTTAGTCCCTAGATTAGGTAATAAAAGGTATAGGAGGGTCTCTGTGCACATGGTTTTAAAACATCACACCCACTACTCATGGTGGTACTACTAATGTTTGGTACCTTGGAAGCTTTTAATTCTGATTTAGAGTTTTTTTCTTCAACGGTCCTCTCAAGTTCTCTGTTGCGGAGTTGGACTCCATATTGCATTACTTAAAAAGTTCAGCTATACAGCGCACTGAAACCTGCGTCCCAAACCAAGCGTGACTGGCGGGTTTGCTTATTTCAACCCCCATTCCTGTACTTTAATTTGAAAGCATTCTCTCCTGTTCAGGTTTCTATGTGAACATTAGTTCTGGTTGACGTGTCTCCTGTGTTTGGCTCATGTTCAGTGAATTCAGAAAGTGATCCTGGATTCTTTTCCATTGGTTCGCTCGTCGTGCCTGACCGACCCTTGCCTGACTTAAGACTCTGAGAACTGGACTTGAGTTTTGGCTTTTGGAAGCAAACTCCAGATTTGGATTCTTACCATTTGGAGCCCTTCCTGTGCTACATTTGTCTGACTGATCACTGGGTTGACTCCATCAAAATATCCCCTCCTATGATTTTCATGCAGGTATAACAGATTGAGCAACCCTGACCATTTCATTGACCTACCTGTCTTATAATGTTTCCTCTTATTTCTGGTACATATTCAGATCGCGGGGCAGAAGTCTAAGCATGAATGCCCAGACCTCCCTCTCCCCAGCCACCTCCTCCAGCTCCACCGGGGGCAATCCAAGGTGTTCCCATGCCAGCCGAGAGATATAATCTCGCCTGCGTGTCCTAGTTCTGCCAAGGGGTCTCCTCTCAGTTGGACATGCCCGAATCACCTCCCCAGAAAGGTGTCTGGGGTATCCTAGATAGATGTCTGAACCACCTCAACTGGCTCCTTTCGACGCAGAAGAGCCGAATGTCTGAGCTCCTCAGCTGAGCCCAGACACCCTGTGGAGGAAACTAATTTCTGCCACTTGTATCTGCAATCTCATTCTTTTAGTCACTACTCAAAGCTTGTGACCGTAGGTGAGGGTAGGAACGTAGATCAAACTATAAATTGATAGCTTTGTCTTCCAGTTCAGCTCTCTCTTCACCGTGACAGACGAGTATGAGTCCGTATTACTGCTGTCACCGATCCACCTGTTGATCTCGCGCTCTCTTCTTCCCTCACTTGTGAATAGGAACCCGAGATACTTAAACTCCTCTGCTTGAGGCAGTAATTAATCCCCCCACCAGGGGAGGGTAATCTACCCTTTTCCGGGTGAGATCCATAGCCTCAGACTTGGCAGTGCTGACCATCATCCAATGCAACCCATATGAATACAGCCCAATAACATCAAGAGCTTTCAGGAACTCAGGGCGAATCTTATCAACCCCTGGAGCCCATCCAATGATAGTTTTTTTCTATTTCAGTGACCTCAGCCCTAGATATAGGTAAGTCACAACAATGCAGTCCCCAGAGGAGAAAACCGTATTGTCACATGATTTAAACTTAACAAATGGATATCCCACTTTGTCTGTAAATTAGTCAAAGGTACTATATGCAGACACATGCACAACTGCTTAAGAAAAAGACAAACCACAAGTAAAATTTCCATGGGTTTTGAGGACTCATATTCTGCAAAATACATTCTTAGTAAACAGAATTGCTTTCACCAAATGTGTGTTGAACCACAGCAAGCCTGTCATTCTGGATCTGTGTCCTCCTCTTGACTGCCAAGCTTAGGACTCTTTGTCTATGTCTTATGTCTTTAACTTTCAAGCTGAGGGCAGTTAAAGTTATGGTCTTGCTGAGTAATATCAGCCTGGTCAGCTGGTATCACCGGATTCCTTTTCTACCCCTTATAAGTCTGACAACAGTAATTGAGTTAGTTTAAGGAATCAATTGGATTATGTTCCCAATTTTTTTTTCTTCCAAGAATCTAAGCATCCTTAACACATGATAGACATTGACTCCCATGATTAATGAACTCATTCCAGCCTTGATTGAATGGCTCAGCTAGTTCCAGACATCTGCTGGGTGACAGTGGGCTTTTCGGTATCGCTGTATTGGCTGTCAGTTTGAAACCCGGCTGCCTGAAAGCCGAACAAAGCAGGGAAAGTGGCAAATGCACCAGAGCAAAGGTGTAGAAAATAAAGCCAAAGTGTTTAACCCATGCTGTATGCAGGATGGCTTGTGAGGGTACCAGGTGCTGAAAGGCTGTTTGCCCTCCCCCTCGCTCACTGCATTTCAGCGCGGATGTCAGCTTACTGCGGCCCACCTGAGCGGACCGGGCTGATTTGATTGCCGAGCAACACGTTCGCCTTGCCCTCGGCCCCGCGAGCTGCCAGCCTGTCACAGCTTATTCCTGCCGCTGAGATGAGTCACCACCCAAGATTAAATTTGTCCTACTCTTGGATCTATGTCTTTGTAAACATGTTTACCAGAAGGGCTCCCTCTGCCGATTAGCTGTTCCATCCTCCCACCATTCGAGGGCTTCTGGCCCAAGGCGATTCGATTGCACGTCAGCAGGAAGGATCTGCATGGGATTGGTGCAGCCACCTGAAAACCACACTCTTCTTGACCAGGGCTGTATTAGTCATCTACTGACCTCTATACGCAGACAAATGCTTTATAATGATCTAAAAAATATATATATATAATAATAATCCTTAGAAAATAGTCCCTGAGAAGGGCTGGGGATCACTTAGAGTTTTTCCTTAATTAGCTATTGCTTTATTACCTCTGAATAATACCTGTGCTTCCCTTTCAAACACACTACAAAAATGGGAAACATAATGCTCATTAATTAAAAAAAAAAAGTGAAGTAATCTGAAGGATGTTAGGGCTAATAACTTTTGAGGTCAAAGAAGAGACACAGTGACAGAAATAATTCTCTGTAGCCTTCCCCTGTTGGATTCGCGTTAAATAAATAACCTTAAATGGCAGACTGATGACATGAAGAGCAATACGATAAAACAAGACATGATAACTGATTGCCAATTATAATGTTGTTCTGTCCCTTTGATGAACTTTTCTCCAGTCTCCAGTATATTTAGTGACATATTTAGAAGCAAGAACTTTAAAAGTATATTTAATGCACTAAACATCCTTCCTCTGCAATGTGCAGGTGCCTCGTCCTGGGGTATGCTCTGCCGTGTGCCTGTAGTTTCAAGGGAAGGCTTTGGACCCCCCCACACCTGTACAGGACACGTGGATATGGAAAATGGAAGGATGGATGGATGGATGGGTTGATAAACATCCTTCCATCTTCTGTTGGCTGTTATGATCCAGGATCATAACAGCCAGGAAGCAGAGGGAACAAGCATTGGGAGAACTTTCACAGGATTACAGTCAGTGTCAGGGCACATGCAATATGTCATGTAGAAGTGTTAATTTGGCTCATGATTATGGACTGTAGGAGCACAGGATACAAGGATGTTACGCAAACTCACTCTCACACACACACACACACACACACACACACACACACAGACCCACGTACCTATCTTAATGGGGACAGTCCATTCATCTTTATGGGAAAAACCCTAATTGCAATCACGATACCCTTAACCCTTATCCAGCCCTAACCATAAGCATAGGTACTGTACCCAACCGAAATACTTTTGTTTATACTTTTGGCATTACTATTTTTTTGGTTGGGGGCTGCATGGTGGTGCAGTGGTTGGCATTGTTGCCTCCCAACTGTCAGACTAGGGTTCAAATCTAGGTTCCATGTGTGTGGAGTTTGCATGTTCTTCCTGTGTCATCGTGGGGTTTCCTTCAGGTACTCTGGTTTCCCCCCACTGCCCAAACATATGCTGAGGCTAGATGGAGTTGCCAAATTGCCCATAGGTGTTTCAGTGTGCCCTGCAATGGGCAGGTCCCCCATCCTGGGTTGTTCCCCACTTCATGCCGATAGCTTCTGGGATAGGCTCTGGACCCTCTGTGACCCAGAAGAATAAGCAGTTTCCATGGATGGATGGACTTATTTGGTTGCATTCTCAGATTTTTATAAGATTGAAGTTATCCAAATGGGCCCCTGAAAAAATGTCCCCAAAGGTAAGGAGGTTTCAGGCTTTTTGGTCTCCAAATGTGATCTATGGAAACCTACACATACACACACACACGCACGCACACAGAGGAAGGATTAAATCCCCCCCCTCACCCCCACTGAGGCTACTGTGCTAACCACTAAGCCAATTTGCTGCATCTTAAATAATATATTTAATGTATATATAACTGGGTTAGCTTGACCCAGTTATATATACCCAGTTGGTCCAGAATGGGGCCCCGCATGAATACTGGTGAATGTGGCTGTAGTTTCCATCACCCAACTGGAACACAGTTTCAGTCATACAGAAACTGATTCAAAACATGATAAACAGAAGACATTTAACAGGTGTTTTTTGTATTTTATGAGTAGGAGGCAGCTACCCCAGTAATATGAACATTTTATTGACAGCTCCAAGACTTTTAATTCTTTTTGCAGTGCACAGTGTATTTTGTTTCTCCCGTAATCTTGATAGTGATGTATCAAATTGTACTCATTAAATTTTCAATGTATGTGTTATAGTTTTGGGAACAGTATGCAAGCGTGTGCAAAATGGACTGTAAAGTCATAAAGTTTTGATGGTGGTGGAATTGGAGTGAGAAAGGCATCCATACATTTTGAAGCAGTCATTGAATGCATTTTGTATGAAAGCAATGAGAAATGACAGTGTAGCCCACAGAAAGTGATGTTATGTCAGCTGAGTGAGGAGTTCTGAGAAAGTGACTTCAGTACCGCAGAATGTATCTTAGTAATTGAGAAAAACTGTAAATAGTTTTTACCTTTCTGCACATATTTTCTTTGCTAAGAAATGCCTGACCTTGTTATGTACCACTCATTATCATGAAATAAAACTATAATGAAGTTACCCCGTAATGCAGATGATTGATGAGAGGATTTGTAGGAGACTGGATCCAGCCGCTGAGATGTTAGCAGTGGTTGTTGCCTCCTAGCCATGTTTGAATACGTAAACAATACTGTTATTTTAATTCAAAGTTCTATGAGAGGCTGTTATATAAAACATAATGTATCACCCTTTCTCAATAACACTTTCATACACATTATAGCTACATACATACATGCATACACTGACACTGAGCCTATTAATATATTATGAAAATATAGCCCTATTTGTCAGACTTTTGGTACCAATTGCTGCCAATATGTGCTAATATGCTTGAGGCATGTTGTTTTGTCATTTCTTTAGTCATTTGCTAATTGTTTGTGTTTTAATTTCAACCAGGAATTTGGCAGCTAATTTCTTTTCAAAGGTCAGTGAGACAAATTCTGTTGCAGTCATTTAATTACAAACTCCAGGGGCACTACTAATTAATACAGCCTGTTGCCTATTGGATTCCTGAAGGGTTAATGTACTGAGCAGCCCCCAGTAAGGCTGTACTCTTTTTGCATATTCACACAGGTCGAACTCTGACAACTGAACCATGCAATGGTGCCCAACAGGATGTGTGTGCTCTTCTCTGGAATTTTGTTGCCTGTGAAGGACAGGGCTCAAAAATTAAAACATTAGAAATAATTGCTAGCTAACCTGGATCTGAACTCTCAGAATAAAATTTTTGTGAAGAATTTCTTTTTACAGATTAATTTCTGGTCTCCCAAGCTAACATGTGTCATAAATCACACATCAATAGATCAGATGTCAATGTGTTGTGATAATCCATTGCCACACGCCATGCTGTACTCATCAAGGTCATGCTAATGGCTGCTTACACGACTTCTGTAGAAGCTTCTCTTTGGTGGATCCAGGGTGGAGCATGTTTAGGCAATTAGCAAGCTATGACAAGAGTAACCTGTAGTTAGGGAGAAAAAGTTGAGATGGAACTCAATATGATCCTCTTCAGTGGCAAAGCAGCAAACAAGCCAACATTTGTCACTTTGCAGAAGCTCGGCGAGACCAGCCTCTTTCCCCTTCGACAACTCAGTGCCAAGGGCATTTAGCTTGATAACCAGTGCCGAAGAAAGCCCATGTGGAGCCCTAAGCAGGCTAAGCTGGCATCTAATGGGCAGACTGGCATTTTTGATAACCCATTGCTTTGCAGGATTTTGCTGGTTGCCAAGGACAGTGCCCTTCTGAATCAAATCTCTTCAAAAAGATAAAGTTAAAAAATATGGTACCAATGGACATTCATTACAATATAATCGTAAATGCTATTAATAAATCTCCTTTTGTCACATCCGATATGAAATAGAGATCACTTTGGGTCATTTAAAAATCAATGTTGTTTTTACGCGTGCTAGTCAAACAAATGGCAAACCGAAATAGTGGTTCAGTTCAGCATTTGTTTGTGAGTTTTTTTTTTAGATTTTAGAGTACACTTAATGCTTTCTGTGTCAGTATCTTGAGGGAACAGACTTCATTAGGTCCTAGAGGTTATTATAAAAGATGACAATGCCCCGGTGAATAGCTGGAGTTTATCTTTAACTTTATTGGGTGATTTGGGGAAACACTACAATAAGCATTTTAGCAGATATCTGAGGATGACATGAACAGCAATGAAGAATTCAATTATTGTCACAGAAAGGTGGGCTGCGTGAGCACGACCCTGATTGATGGCCCCAATGTGCGTAAGGTCGCTGTGTTAAATTGCTCTCTGTACCTACTGTTGATAATTAGCCAAGCACAAACATTGTAGCCTCTGACTTGGAAAGACTGTATGGTCTGAATTGTAGTATTGGATGGATTTTTTTTATATTTTGAACAACAGTAAGATTGATGTTCAGCCTCCTCAGGTGAATTTACAGCAGCTATAAAAAGTATACACCACCCTTGTTGAAATGCTAGGTTTTTGTGATGTAAAAAAATGATACCACGATAAATCATTTCAAAGCCTTTTCCACCTTTAATGTGCATGGTATGAGTTTATTGTGGTCTCATTTTTGTACATGACGAAAACCTGGCATTTCCACAGGGCGGTGTCGCGCCCTGCCTTCCTGGCCCTCTCGATTTCTCTAACGAGCCACACTTAGTATGAGTCAGACTTACCTCTCATTCCTACCCTCATGTTGATGCACTCCAGCTGCTTCTTGTTCTGCACCCTTGTTAGTATTTGTATATAAGTGCTTCCCAGTCCTGTGCTCCCCAGTCCTGTCGTTAAAGTTGTAGTGTCCACACTGCCTGTTGCCTGTTCCTTCCCTGGTTTTGTTTGCCCCAACTCCTGTTCCCGCATCCTTCATCCCATGGACCGTGACAGAACATGTATATGTTTTATAGGCAATGTAGTTTGTTTTGGATAGCAAATATTCACCAGAAGCAGAAACTAGAGACAGATTCTTAGGAACAAGAGAGTGTGTGTGTGCACAGAAACACACATACAGAGAGAGAGAGAGAGACTACAATTTAAGCCTGAACAATGTTTTGTTCAAAAAGACATAAAAATGGTTGCCAGGTGATCAACAGTTAAAAATGTAGCTGCTTGTTTAAAAATGGGAGCTTTTATAGTTACTAAACCAAAAAAAAAAATGAGAGCGGTGACATCTCTTAAGGAACTGCTGCAAATAAATGACGTATAAAACTGTACATTTTAAATACTCCATTTGAAAAGCAGAAAATAATTATTTGCAGGTGTCAGTTATTACTTTGGTTATATGTGTGGTTATGTTTGTTTGGCCTCCTTGAAATCCTTCTTTTTTTAGAGACTGGGGTTCTGAGATTGTCTTTTCCCTGGGAGCTATCCAATCACTCCAGGCCATAAGACCACAACATGGGGTGGCCAACCCGGGGGAGGAAAAAATGTTTTTCCTGGTAATAAGGGAAAAAAATGTGTGTCGGATGAAATATCGGGTGAGAGATGAAATAAAATATATGGAGGAAGAAAAGAAAGTCCCGACTGGGACCGAGGTGGCATGAGCATGGAAGTTAATTACTAATAAAAATTATGAAATGATTATATGAAATTGTCTTAATATGCCAAATGAAAGAGATGCTGCATATTTAAATGTAAATAGCACAGTGCTCCATATTCCTGCGTAGAATATATCGCCTTAATTATGCAGCATGTTGCATTTTTGCATGCGTGATCCTGGTCAATTGACTAGGGTGATGATGGTGACAGTATAGGTCAGGATATTGAGTGTTGACCGAATCCCGTTTACTGACAGAGGCCTGCGGGGGTTACAGTAGTATCTTTAATCGACCATAAATCCGAGCGTTTTCTCAGAGGAAACAATTGTTGGTCTTTGCTGCCTGATTTAATGCTTGCATGTCCATTATAGCAATATAAGCATATTATTTTTGAGAGCACAGAAAAAATTAAGAAGCCATTTGAGAGGCACATAGACGGCTAAATAGTGATGAGGGTCAGTTTATGTTTTGAGGTTGAATGCAAAAGATTATTAATGAGGCGGAAACACATTTTTGATGGGTCAGCCTGCCTACAGTTGTGAGGCAATCTGTAGCAATTCATCCATGTTCATTAAGCACTTATCCACCACTGGCCATGTTGTACGGAAGTCTATAGAGGACATGCATCAACTTTTTCGTTATCTCGAGATCACGGCTTATTTTTCTCGTGATCGCGACATAACCAAAGTCGCTTACCTGAGATCTCGCGACGGGATTAGTATTATCCTCATGGATGAACGCATCAGATTTTACTTTGATGGTGGACTGTCACAAGAGGACATAACAGTATGTCTGTCGGTGCTACTAACAGATGCATTTATGGATTCTCGAGGCACATTATCTGGCAAATTATTAGTCTGTATCACCTGTTCAGAACAGAAAGACTCAGAGCTGGGGCTACGTTTCTGCTCACAGACCTTTGAGGCATGACACAATGGCCTGCAACCCCCCACCCCAACCCCTGCAAGCTCCTTACATTAAATTCAGCTGGTGTCCGGTTGGGCCTGCAGCTGGGCTCTCCATTATTAAAGTGGAGAGTGCTCTCCTGGTTTCAGGAGTGTTCAGTGAGAAACGACGGGCCTGTCATCCTCATAATCAGCTGATTAGTTCTGCTGTTGAGTACTCATCGACCAGAACGAAGAAGAAGGAATAATCAAAGAGTGGCCCAAGGAACTTTCCAGTGAATTCGAAAGGACTGAATTGAAAATTCAGTACACATCTGGCGACCTACCAGGCTGCCCAAGCAAATTCCTCCTCCTGAAAGCTCTCATCAGGATGGCCGTGCACCTGTTTGTGCGACACCCTGAAATCTGATTTTCTCTTCCTCTTCCCCCATCCTTGATGTGCCGGGTCGCGTGCCATGGAAGCCCGCCTTTGCGAAGGGCTGCCCGAGGTCAATCTCAGCAGACGGAACGCTGACTGAACGCTGCTCAGACGCGAGCTGAGGGAGAGCTGACAGGATGAGAGGGGGTCATCGTTTCATTTCCTCCCTGCGAATTGGTGAAGCTGCCTGGGGAACCCCCCCTTGAGGACCCTGCTCTTTGTTTTTCATGTTCTGACACCTGCAAATTGCTTGGGGGGGGCATTGGTGATTGGTGAGAAATCCAGAGATCATTGAGAGAGCTGCTCGGTATGGTGCAACTTGCCACAAAAAAAAGCGAATTCAAATAGACATTTTACCCGCATTTGGTTTGTCAAACAGGCAAAGAATAGCGAGCGATGGCTTCTGATGCGCATGCCATACCAGTTGAAATTAAGGATACATCCTCACCCCCTTGACCCCGATCGGGACAAACCAGCAGGTGATGCATAGACAATTGACAAATAAATCCTGCTGACAAAAAAAAATTAAATAAACATAACATAGACACATGTCAGGCAATGAGAAACAGCGGCATATTAAACATCCACATAGATTTATATTCTGGGTCTCTAAAGCTATGTGACAGTTGAAACTGGAGAAATATATGAAATGGGATTTGTGGGTGTCAGGGGCAACTCGGGAGGGGAAAAATAAAACCATTGCTTTGTAAGAAGGTGAGATGCTAAAACTGGATGGATTGACACGACCATTTTAAAAGTACGGTTTAATTTATGTGACAGGCATGCTGGATGCGTGATGGGAATTGCAGCTTATTGGTTAAGGTGACGGGACCTGATGAGGCTTATTAATGAGATGGAGACATCGACGGGAGCACATTCCCCATCAGAGCTGCCGATAAAGTCGATTGCATATTGTCATGGGTAGAACCGTCAAGCCTTCTCGCAGAGGTGACACAGGGGACATCGCTCACAAAGGAAGGCGATGGGGGAAACAGCCCTTACGAAAAATGTTTTGGTAACCATGAGTTTATGACTATGGTTTTATCATGGTTTCACTGCAGTTACCATGCAGTGCTATAAGTAAACCATAG
>JAODKN010000041.1:30167083-30181303 GCA_026774425.1 Petrocephalus zakoni | reverse complement strand
GTAATACTATGGGTAGGAGCTTAGTAATCATAATTACCATGAGGTACCATAGTAAAACCATGGTTACTGTAAAAACCCCATACCCAAAACCCAAAAAACCATAGGAAACCATAGTGAATTTCTGTAAGGGAGAAGTCAATGCTCAGTTATTGCTATATATTTGTAATTCAGTCACAGTAAATGAAGTTAGGTTTACAGTTCAAAGCAACATTGTAATTAAGAAGTTACTGATATTCTGTTTATCCATTCATCCATCCACTGTAAGGGCACCAGAGGGCCTGAAGCTTATCCCATACAGCACTGGGTACCCCCTGGATGGGACAGCAGTCCCCCAAGGAGCACTAATTCACCTAGGTGCATGAGTATAAGATGCTAGCGGGAAGGGGAGGCCTGCAGACTTTGCATGTGATTCGAACCTACAACCCTGGAGATATGAAGCGACAGTGCGGCCCACTATATAACCGTAAGCCTTGCCCTGCAGGTCATGCATTTTCACTGTTTACAAGTTCAAAGACATTAAGATCAGTCTGGAAAGAGTGATAGCACAGAAGCACTTATAAATGCATCCGATGGAGTGGATGAATATGGAGTACACTGTACACAATTCACCTGCTCCAGACCATGCATTTCCTGAAATAAATACAGAAATACTTATTTTGATCTTTCAATTTATTTCATTGTGCTCCAAGGCGGCAGTCTTGCAGTCAGGGTAATATAAAGAAAATAGCAAAAAATAAATAAACTTTTCTCTGTAAATAATGCATGTGTGAATAACCTCCTCAGTGGAGGTATTGTCACATTTTCACGTCTGTTTTTGCTGCGTTTTTTTAACCTTTATTTTTGTCACTTGCGTGTTGTCATTTGACTCCATTTAATTCTTTGACAACATGATAGTGCTCTGATTAATGCTGATCTCTGCGAAACGAAAACTGAGAAATGTGATGGCAAAAACTATTTATTTGTGTTTTGTCATGCATTTAGAACTCTCGAGGGTGTTTTTTTTCTCCTCAAATGATATTGTTGCAGGTCTTAAACTTTTTTTTTGTTTTTTTCTTCATCTCGAGAGCTAAAACTGGCAGTTTTGCTGGCACCGGCACGGAGTGGCAGCGATTAAGCCGATTAACTGGAGCGACAGCTTCCCGGGCAGCGAAGCCGCACAGCGCGTGCAGGGGATCGACCCGCGGAGGCCCCAGCACAAACATCGAAAGCCCTACAATGAAATCTGCTGTAGTAAGCTGGCAATAAAAGCTTCACAGATGTTTGATTTCTGTGTTACTTTTACAAAGCTTGCTGATTTCCCTGTGGTGTTTAATCTGCGTGTTCTCTCGCTCCTGGAACCGGCTGTTATTTTGAACTGAATGGTTCTTGCTTTACACAAATCATTATTGATTTCTTTCTAAATTGGCCAACATATACCGGAATGTTACGCAGGGAAACACCATATATAAGGCCAACCAGGATAGAGTTCACTTGTGCTTTAGGTGAACTGTCATCCCTAAACTGGTCCTGGATTGTGTCATTGTCCCTGACACTATGGTGGAAAATGACTTACGGGAAATTGGCCTATCGCAAAGTTCCGAAATTTTTCTGATGGACCAGTCTTTATATAGCCTATATGATCGTGATCAGCAATATATACAGTACCACCTCCCCCCAGCCGGTGGCCACTTCACAGCAAATTATCAGGCTGCTTTTTGTTGCCAATCTACCCCTGGGTCTTTATAAGCATTATTACAAATAGTACTCTGAATTATACAAGTAGAACCATATAGAAAGGAAGGCTAGTAATTTGTCCATCTTCCCTCAGTGTGAATCATGAAAACACCATGTAATACACATTGACACAGACAACCAGCATGAAACCAGGAGATTTCAGATCCCGGCCTCCCAAGTTTCCCTGTATATTTCATTTCTCCGGTTTGCCCCTGGCTGCCTTATTTGAATATCAAACAATACTCTGGCTGCCTTGGGGTTTGGGTGGTGGTGGTCTTGGAGATGATTACCCTACAAAACCACAACTCACGCTTCAAGACCAAGGTCCTCCTGGACCTGAGGGATCTTCGAGGCTTTGGAGGACGGGTGTGTTTGATTGGCTGAGATCCACCACAGCAGCCCGGAGACTAGTTCCCCTTTCTGAGCATGGTTGGCTCTCTGATTCGGGCCGGTAAACCATCACCTTGCAGGTATGAGGCCCACTGACCTGGGGCTGAACTCAATCTGTCTGGAGTTTCTGCAGAAACTCCCAGTCCTTACCAGTACAAAGCAGAGCCAGACTAGGTGTGTTACTGTTCTATGAAGAGTCCTGGGCTATTGATTATACCGTGCTAGCTGCTGTCTTACAGTGTTTTCTTTTGGTAGAATACAAAGCAGATGAGTCTTATATTTTATATCAGTAATCAAATGACTAATCAATTATGACTTCTGAATCTAGTAATGATGAGGGTCAGTTTGTCACTAAAGATTATTCATTATAATTAGGTTCAAGAGTGCATCTTGGAGCCTCTGCATGGGTTGTCAGTCCATTGTGGCATAAACACTCATGGCCGGTAGGAAATTCACCTGGTCCTTGGACTGAGAGGAATGCCCGCTGGTCCCCCCAGGGACGGGATTTGAACCCACACCCCAAAAGGTTTAGGGTCGATCGCCACCCTCCGAGTCACCAGCTCAGCACAGAAATATCCTGAAAGTCAGACCAAAATGGGCTTATGTACAACCTCCGGCATTAATTCTGATTGAAGTAACACCAGGGAGTCACTACAGATGTGAAAAATGTCTTTCATTACTGGGAGACAACCCCTCTAATATATTGCATTCATTATCAGTGTTTTCATCACTATGATTACAATGCATGGAATGTGCTGGAAACGAACCATTTATCCTGACACGTGTCCCCACATAAAGCGATACTATCAATTCCTGCGAGAGAAACCTATCATCTCTAATATACGCAACACCACCGTGGCAACACCTTATAAAGTTCATTGTTCTTTTTTGTTATTTCGATGTAAGTGCATTGAATGAAGTGTGTGTGTGTGATGGGTTGAAGTTTGGGAGGTATACCACTCCTGATGTAACAGGGAGACAAATGGAAGCGTGTGGTGGTGGGGGAGGGTGATGCCGGAGAAGAGGCACCCTGCACCCCAGAAAGGAGAAGGCCTCCCTCAATAGACTCTGACGTGCTTTCATTCAACAGAGCTTTTCCCCTCCCCGTCTTTCGGTTCCCACCTCATCATGGATTAAAGGTCCTTCTAATTTGTTCATCCGCATTCAAGGGAATGACATTTGTGGCACCAATTACAAAGAATACCCACAAAGGTTCAGCCCCCAGTCCATCTCCTACATAAGCAAACACGACCTTCCTTACATTTTTTGACCTCAGTCCGCTCTGATCTCGGGTGACTCGTTGACCCCTTTATAGAAATGGCTACCTCCTCATTATCAAGGACTGTCCCAGCCAGAGCTCCTGGATCCCCCAAAGGCTCATGTCTGAGGTTCGGCCCTTGTCACCCTCCCGACACAGAGACATACAGCTCCGTGTTCGTCTCTGCAAGGATACCGGCATCACTGTTGAGCAGAAAAATTGCCCTGGGGCAACAAGATACATAGCAATCTGCTCCTCTGTCCTGAGATACCCGGGCGGTTCCTGGAGCATTTTCATGATGAGTTTTTCCCAGAAATAGCTGCTTTTGATGCTGTTATTGTTACCATTTTTTTCACTTTTTTCCGAGGACTGTGGAAGTGGGATTATCTCAGCGCATGATGTGCCACAAGTCATTATTTTGCCTACAGTTGGGAACATGGAGTAATCACACATTTCTGCCGCACTTCAGTGCATTTGTGTAACAGGTGTGCTTTTTTTCCGCAGGTGCTGAACTTCAGCAAGGTTATTTAAAGTTGATTTTGATTATTAAACCAGAGGCCTGTTATCACAGGGACTGGCTTTGCACACAATCTTTAATCTTTAAACAAGTTTGAAGAGTAAACTATCTGGTCCTGAATCTCCCTCGTTATGTTTTTGTTTTTGCTATGAAACAGTACTAGTGCCATACCCAAAAAAAAAAAAATCGCCCAAAGATGCTAAAAAAAAGAAGGAAAAAAAAGGATTAGCTCGTTAGCCTGGTCCCCCTCGGGGGTGTGGTTTCGGATCAGCTGCCCACCCTCAATTTCAGTGCCTGTTCTGGTACCGATGTGATACAAAAAGAAAGCACATTTGCAAAAGGTGGACCTTGTATTTCACAGCACGGTGATGCTGAGGGGGCCTGAGCAAAGGCCGCCAAAGAGTCGCCCGTCGCGTTTGTTTGTTACCTCGGTCATCAGCTGCCTTCTCTCCTTATCTGACAGCCCTGAGATTTAGCCTGATACCGAACAGGACATGCTGCCTTGAGATATTCTTCCCGACTGCGAAATGCCACTCTTTAAAGTAGATGCTTCCCATCTTTAAATCGGTTCTGTGTGAATATGTGAATAAACTTTATCCCCAAGATGGATATTTCTCTTATCACACTCCCTTATGCTACGTCGCACCGCTTGGTGGCCCGCTGAGGGCTTCTGTCCAAAGTTATTCTGTCAGATATTTTTTACTTGGACAGCTTAAGTAGTGAACTGCAGCATCCTGAAGTAGAGATTCTCCTTGGCAACCAGCTGGTCTCAAACCCAAATGCAGCTGTGCTGTTTACTCTGCTGCAGCCACCCAGTAGGAATGCACAAATAGGTATTAAATGCTCAGCTCTTTGGGTCCAAGCGAGCAGCCTCTGAGCTCGTTAGTGGCCTCGGACGGCAGGGCTAGAACCCCTGCGCGCCCCTGCAGGTGGAGGGAGCCCTCGCCGTCCTCACATCTCCATCTGCTAGCTGCAGATAAGCTGCGCTCACCTTCCGCCATGTCCTAAATGGCAGGCCTCCCTCCCCACCAGCCACTGTGACTGCTTGTACCTGGAAAAAGCAGTGTGCTGACGCCCAGAGACAGGGCCGAGTGCCATCCATCTTGGTTTATTTTTTTCTTCCCTTGGCTACCTGGGAGAAATAATGACATTTTTAAAATTAAACAACAGCAATAACGAAATAATCTGCTTACTGAAAAATAATGGAAAACTACAATGATCCTGGTTTGTGTTAGGTAAAAGCATTTCTTTGTTTAGAGAGACCTTTTTCCTTTATATTCACATCTTTTTAATTATATTTCTTTATTTAAAAAACTTAAGGCAGTTATTTAATTGTGGATGGATTTTTATTTCAGCTGCATGGGATATTTTTTGTAAATTTTGTTTTTTAGGGTGCTGAATCCAAAAATTATCTCCATTTCCCTCCATCACGTACAGTTTTTTTGGCAAAACCTGAGGAGTTTACATTAAAAAAACACAACAGCGATGAATAAAATCAATATTTTATTACAATTAACTATGCATAATTTTTCTTATAAAAAGAAAAAAAAAACTATTCCTGTTTACTCTTTTTGTCTGTGCCAAACCCCACTGATATACCCCTTAATTCCTTGCATTTTCTATTTGTAATTCTCTTGAGTTTTTCGACTCAAGAATAAGATACTAGATTTCAGATTAAAAAGGGAAATTGTACGCTTAAATAAACTCAAAACATGAGTTTTGCAAGAAAACCTGACGAGATTTTTCCCGGGTTCAGTAAAAATCTATAAGAAACAGTCAAAAAATCCTATGCAGTTTTTTGGTTGCAGACCTGTGTAATTAAACATTAATTAACATGTTATCAGACACAAAAAGGCTTGAAGTTTGGTGCTTCTGTTACCCTGTTGGCAGTTAATTCTTTCTATGAAAATCACGCTGAGGTTACCTAGTGAATTGCTTTAGGGCAGGGGTGCCCAGTCATACCCGCAAAGGGTAGGTTTGTATGCAGGTTTTTGGGATAACCTTTAGATCAGCTGTTCAAATCCAGGCATGAGGACTCTTCAGCAAATCAGTACTCTACTCAGTAACCTAACTGGATTCTGATTGGCTCTGAGATGGGGGGATGGAATGGGGAACTTCATTCGGGGCCAAAGAAGGGGAAAACAACATGAACATCACACCCAAATGAGTGAATGTATTCTGGAATCCTTATGGCTCTAATCATGACGTAGCAGGATATGGATGCTACTCTATCTCTCATTCTTTCTTGCTGTATTCTCCAGTTTCATGTTCTTCATCAATCTGGGCCAGATGACTATCCAGATACTTTTGTAAGATCTTCACCTCCCGTCTAGGGTACCACCATCAAGGCCTCTTGATTTCTGGTTTCTGGGGTCCCTCCTCGTCTGATGGCTTCTCCAGAGTTAGGTTCCCCGTTGGCTCCCCTGCTAGCTTGGGGGGCGGGGAGCCTACAGAAGTGCATCGTTTGGATCAGTCTGGTTGTGTGCCTCCATATTCCCGCTCTTACGGACACCGCCTGCCTGGACACAGCTCTGTGTATACAAATGCCCCGTTTCGCTATGTTCACACCTTTCATCTTGTGCCATCAGCAAGCTTGAAAACAAAGTTAATCTGCAAGTATCTGTTTAAAAGCCCCCATCCTTATTGAGCCAAAAAAAAAAGCCTCATGCTTGCATTCACATACTTCTACCAGTATGCCTACACACTGTACGAGCTTTACCCCCATGTCAAAAAGAAAACAATCAACACACGTGATCATATGTGGCAATTATTTGTGGGATTTACTTCGGAGGACAGTTACAGGATCAACATTCAGCTAGAGTGATCTCACTGATTGGCGAATTTTAATTGGCGGCCTGCCAGTGAGTCGGCTGTGAGTTCTGGCATCTCTCTGTCTCTCGTTGGTGTTTCCGGAGTACAGGGCTCAGCAGTTGGTCTTAGATTTGCTACCTTACCCAGAAAGGCTTCGCAGATAAGGGGCCGTTTTTAACATGCGGGCTTGTGCTGTTTTTGTGTGTATACCTGTAGCTGCTGTTGATGTTGACAAATGTGTCATAAATTTTGGCAGGTGGGTAAACAGGTACAGTAGTCCGCGTGTCTCTATGGCTGGATGTATCATGTGATCCCATTCCCAAGATCTGAGGCTCCTTTTTCACCGGGAAACATGCTGTGAGGTCAAGCATGGTTCTAGGCCCATACTATGCAAGTGTCCTATATAGATCCACATTAGATCATATTATTGCTGTTTTTATTATTGCTGGGCACACATTTCTAAGCTTACTAGGGGGTGATGTGTTGCTCAGCAGGTAAGGAATCTGTGATGGGAAGGTCACAGGCGCATTTTAACCTTTATGTGGCTAATTTGTACTTTCATGGTACAAATGTTCTAAACAGCGCAAATGCACATGATATAAATACGCATTTCAGCTGCTACAACAAAAAATTGCTGCACATTTTGCTTCATAAAGTACGGCAAATGCCTACTTGCATACCAGTTTGCACCTGTGCATAATGGAATTGTCTCCACAGAAATGTTAAAAACACTACTGTTCCCACAAACAAAAATGCATACAGCAATGCAGCTTGTAAATTCCATGAAATATAATTAACCATTTAGCTTGTCTTGTGGCCTGTAACGTTCCTGTTCTCTAATTCCTATATGTATTTCCTACAGTATAGAAAGTTCTCTGGTATAATATTATTATTTGCTATGATAGATGTACTTCTTTTAAAAATATGCAAGATGGTCAAGATACGTTTGCGGGGCAGAATTCATTAAAAATAGTTATGGGGAGCTAATTATCACATAACTAGTGGGCAATAGGCTCCACATTGGAATCGGCCAAAATTAAATTTTAATCGGACCTTTATAATTAAAGAGTTGAACTTTAAAAAGGAGAGAAATTGAAATGGTAGACTGAGATCCACTGTTCATTTGTAGAGTATATGGTATTGGCTTAAATGTTACTCAGGGGTCCCTGATTAGGGCTTGCCGTGATATCACAGGTCTCTGAGCAGTCGTGTTTCATTCCAGCACTAATCAGATCTAATTTTACTACACTACGCACCACAGTCCTTGTTGTTAATGGACGAGCTTAGGAGCAGCGCTGTATGTTCTGAACCCGAAAGGGCATCTTTTTTCTACGTTTCACTGCTCCACAGTGCTGGATCCTAGTTAATTTTAGTTATCTGTTAGCGATAAAGAATTAAATCCTTTTAAACCATATAGGAGTGCCTCATCCTAATGCATAGCATGTACCAGGTATAAACCTTATTAACTGGTGGGAGAATTAATCTCAATGGGATCCCAAAGCGTTAATTTTTAATGTTTTTAAAAGAATTTCTAGCTTCAAGGCTACTACTGTATCTTATTAATGTGATATTGTTCACTTTGTTTTGTGCTGGTTGAAATTTAGAAAACTGTCCACATTGTGGAGAAATTTGACCTTGTAAAAATACCTAAAAGGCAATTAAAACAACACACTTTTCCTCATTTTTCTCATTCTCATACCAGGAAAGATAAAACAGACCTCTGTTCTCAAACATCGCTTTGCAGCAAGTCAGAATTGTTTGTTCTTAAAGTTGTCTGATAGTGCAGTAAGGGTTAGGATTAGGGCGAAAAACCACTTTAAAATCCCCGTCATGAAACAAAGCCGGCTAACTGCTAGGGATGGGAGAAAGAAGGCCTTGAGAGCCTCATGAGTGTTGCTCCTGAGCCAATCACTGTCAGCTTCAGATTAATAAGATAACCAATGGGTGATTGAGAGCATGTGGTAGTACCACCCATCGCGAAGGTTCATTTATCCCATCACTACGTGTCACTCTAACTTGATAACTCAGCGGTTCTCTAGATAGCGGTCAATAGTTTCTGTCTGAGTTGCATGTGCTTGCAAGTGAAAGGTATCTTGGGGTGGAAGGTGGAAGCCCACAGCACTGATTAACAGGGACAGCTCCCTGCTCAAGGGGACTTCTGGCCCTGAGTGCTGATGGTCTGGAAACTCCCATGGTTGAATCTCCCCTCAAGGAATCGGGGGTCAATTGTATTACCACTGTGGTCCAGATTGAACATCATATCACAGCTAACATCATCAAAACATCAGCATTAGCCTGACCCACTTTCAGCTTCGAAAAGGACACGGAATTATTAGAAAAGTATAATCAAAACCAAAGATACCGCCTTCTGAATATAAGAAAATTGCAGTAATCATAAAAAGCATATACCGTGTCTTAATATAGATTCCACTTTATTATTGGATGCTGGATGGATTTGTTAGCAAAAATATTGAATATCATACCTACCATATTTACACACTGATATCATTTATTGGTTCAACTGCCAATCAGCATGACACTCGATTTCCATCACATTTTCTCGTTCATATAATTTATGGTGGGGGGGGGTTACCTTTTAGGAGAGACAGTCACAATGATGGAAGGTGGTGTGCTGCCTATAATTTAGTGATTTGGCAAAGGCCCCACATAATTACGACACCAGCTATATTCTCAGACCGTCATGACTTGAAGGCTCTCGCTGCTTGTCATGGCCAATTTGCAAGTATAGCCTTCTGCTTGTCAAGAACCCTTTTGTGGCCATTACCTAACTGCGGCTGATAGTTGGAAGACTATAATAATGACTGTTTTTCCCGTTATCTCCTGGTATACCATTTCACAGCAATCCATTATGGCATTTTCTGGAATAAAAAAAAAGCGCATGTTTATGTTTCTGTTCAAATATAGCTGCGGCAGTATGCAGTATGGTCACTCAGTGGTTGGCCCTAGGCTTCTGGGATTCGTACGGTGTGTGTGTGTGTGCGGACGGCTCAGGGTGTCAGAGTCCACTTTGCAATTTCTCCTTCTGCTGTAGTGGGTTTCTTCCAGTTTTTATCTGCAATTTGAAGACCGATGCCCCAAAGTGGCCTTAGCATGAACGAGGTGAATCAGCGATGGAGCAGCACCTCATCCCATGTGTCCCCCACCTTTTCCCCTTCTCATCCTGGGTCAGGCTCCAGGCCCACCATATCGCTGCATAGTCTCAACCGCTATGGAAAATCAGTGGATAGAACTTTCTACGTATTAGAGAACTCGTTGGAATGTCTGAATACTCAAATTCTCGTTGATTATTTTCATTCCCTCTAGGGATATCAGAAATATAATAACCAATATTAATGCCAAATTAGGCCCCCTTGCCAGGCGAGCAGCAGATAGCCATCATTAGGATGAAACAAAGCCTGTTTGTTGAAATTGAGGGGGATTGACCATGATGAACCAAAAGAACAATTATTGCATGCCGATTCATATTCAGATAGCGCCCCAAAACTACAGCACTCATGGTGAATAATGATAATTCCGACTGCGCACGGTATTGTTTTAACAAAATGGGAATTTAAATTTAATTGCACGTCAGTACAAATGGACGGAATTGTTCTTCCAGGGATCATACACTTGGGACACGGGCTGCAGAGCGATTCTAATAAGCAAGACCCCAAATCTCCCAGCAGGACTAGAAAGTCATATGCAAAATGATGAATAATGTGAAATATTCACGGCCACTCATTGGGAATGCTTAATACTCTGTCATTTTATACATTAGTTAAATTTTTTATTGCTTTAATTTTTTTGCAGATCATGTTGCCCATACCAGTGGCTTTGGATGGCGCAAAAACTTTATGAATGATATATTACTCTGATTGGCCTGTTTACACACTGACCTCTGGGTGACTTTGAACAGGTGTCTGCGTGCTCCGAGAGCCAAAGTCACTTCACAAGCAAGGCGAATCAGTCAGGCCCTGCCTTTCCATTCTTGTCAGGTCGCGAGTGTTTTCTGTTACTCTCATTGCCTTGTTTATTCAGAATCCATAATACCCCCGGTTGATATTTATTGATCTGTAATGAGTCCCTTGGGCACATTATGCATAAATTGATGGCATGCGTCTGATGAGGGAGTCAAAAAGAGGTTGCTGTTTGTTTTTATGGACACCAGGGGGCGCACACTACACTAGCAAGGTCTAAAGTGGAACACGGTGCTGGGAACTACAGCTGTACTGTTATGGAGCCCTCGCCACCCCAGTCACTCACCAGCCATCTTGTTTAATCTTTGCAGAGCGATACAAGGTTTAAGGTCGTTTTCTATCTTTTCAGTCAAATTTTTATAATGGTGGCTGAGATTTATGGCGGAAATGAAGTATGCTGTTGGCAGAGGCGACAAGATTTCATGAAATGTGACGTTATAATAGCAAGGAAGCTCTAAATGTCAGGATGCTAAGCGAGAGGAGAAGGACTCGTTTGCCGGGGGCTCCGGGGGGGGGAGCCAAACGAGCCAGGTTCCTTTTTATAGCGATTTGATTTGCCAGTTCGGTTTAATGCGGCCAATTTTCCACACAGACACAGTTGCCCCATCGATATCTATGGAGTGCCAGCAGCAGCAGCACAATAAACGAATGAATAGGCCGCTTGCTTTTTAGGAGCATCTGAAAAGGCATCCAGATCCTCCAGGCTTCCTGGCCTTATCGATGGGCCGGTAATGATTTCCCATCCTGTCCTCATTGTCAGTTTCCATACTTTCGCTTCTCTCATCCTCTCCTCACATTCTTTTTTCCTTTGTTTCCGGGCCCCTTCATGTCCACCCTGGACAGAGGAAGCTCCTTCGATGAAGACGAAAAGCGGGGCGATTTCCGAAAGGACGTGCCCTTTAAACAGCATTATCGGGGCTGAAGTGGCATTTAAACCAAACATGGGCTGACAAAATCAGATTAGGGATGGGAAACAAGGCTTTGGGACTGTCCCACGGCACGGCTCGCTATGAAAGTACGACAGGCGGGGGCTGGTGAGCCTTCAGCGATGGACACACCGAGATGCGGTGAAACCAGAGAATCTGGGGTGAGGCGCTCAGACGCACTGCGCTGAAGCCAGCCCTGTGTGCATGGCTCATGGGGGGGGGGGGTCCTCCCCACAGGACTGGAACAACCTGTATTGGTGGGCTGGCGTTCGCTGCCGTGCACCATCTGTTATTTACACGCCCCGTGGACAAATCTGGGACTCGAGGTCTCCTGTATCAGGCTTGGCTCAGTGTCCCTTTAAAGTGACTGTGGGCAATTGGAAGCGAGTGGGGCATGACCTTCGAGGGGGTCCGCATTACTGTGCCGGGGAAAACATGGGAAAAATGGAGCGGAGACATTGCATTGCATATTCTGCGTGTGCCATCAGCAATAAGCAAGTTTAGTTGGTATATATTTTAGCTTAACCCTTGGACAAACTCCACCCCTATCAGTATTCCACTCAATGGCACCCTAGTAATTTAATTAAAATGGTCCCTGAACATTTGCAGCTTACAGAAATATTTATAGCAAGGCAGATATTCTCCTTGCTTCTTTGGGGACTGGCTGTTGTACCCAGAAAGCCTCCTAAGCATATTCCAGCATAATTTCTTTCTGCTAAATTAAAAAATCGTTCTGTTCCCTTTAATAAGTTAATTCAGGTGGATTTGTGGACAAGACAGTAAGAAAATCATACCCTACTTCCTGCCTGCCAAACGTACATCATGGATAATGTCTGTAAGTTTATATACAGTAAATGAATCGTGATTGTTGTGCGATTTGTTGTTTCATTGTTTGCAACTGCTGATGCAGCAGGTTCCCCTAAATAACATTGTGTTTTGGGTCCAATATGTAAAGGAGGATGTCTTTGGGGTTGGGGGGGGGGGTGTTATGGGGACAGGATTAGCCTCTTCATGACAATTCACGTTTAAGATGATTTTTACACTCGCGGGAGGGGCAGTTCCCTACAGATTCAATATTCTTTCCTCCTATCATGTACCACGTGATTCATAGAAGTTTATCTTGCGTAGTGCCAGAGTACTTTCAAAGACGTGACTAACTATATTGATTACATTTGATTCATGTTAATAATTTAGGTATACTTACAGAATAGAAGAGTCATGCATATGCTTTGACAGATAATTTAAGTAATACAAGGACTTCAATGTTTAAACCATGTAGAAATATGCTACTGAAGAAAGTTACTTTTGAAGGTATGAGTAGTTCTGATAGCTTGTCAAAAAGTAATTTCTTGGCAGGAATTGGGACGTTCAGCAAGAACGCTTCCTTACAGAGGAGTGCATTGAGATCTTTAATCTTCTGAAAGCATTGATTTGTGATTTGTGGTGGACATGGAGTACACTACACATCACAAGGTTTGGCATCTGCCTCTTTGTGGCGGGACGTTTATCTGCTTCATATTTCGAGAGAAAAGAAAAAATGGGTGTTACTGGGGTTGGATTTCCATCCATCCATCCATCCATATACATGTTCCATCCTTGGTGGGGGGAAATTGGGTGACTGTGGTGCATTCCAGGCTCAGATACACCCTGTGTGGGATCGATATCTATGCTAATTAATTTGTCATTTTTTATATAAGCAAAGTGCTTTAAAAAAAAAATCAAGAAATTCCAATTCATCAAAGGCACATTCATAAGAAACCTATTTAGCCTGTGTGAAAAATGAATGCTGTTTCACGCTGATCCAAAGCACTGAAATTACTGATTAATTACACACCAATTAACCCATGTAATTAAAGGCCTTCTAGAAACTGCGATCCCTGCTCGAATATCCAATTATAAGGAAATATACCAACATGCACAGTCTCATTGCCAGCTGTGTAAAACTCATTTCAGTTATCCACATTTCATTGATATAAGTAAGGATGGTGACTGTTGCCTCACATGTGCAGGGCTGGAGGTTTGGCTCCCTCCTGTGCTCTGGGAGTGCAGTTTGCATGATGTCTGGTATTATGCAGATTTTCCTACCTTTCTTTGGTGTCTTCCCTTAGTCCAAAGACATGCAGTTACTCTAATTGGTCTACCTGTCACATAGAATATGCATGTGCCCTGTGATAGAGCGGCATGCCATCCTGGGTGAACCCCAGCCTTGTGCCTTGTGCTGCCTGCAATAAGCCCTGCGTGGCCCTGACCAAGATCAATGGGTCAAGCAGCGGTACTCAAATTGCGGGTCATGACCCCCCTGGGGGGTCGGGAAATAATTGGGAGGGGTCGCAACAAGATTTTCTGAATATGCTAAAAAATAAATATCTTCTTCGGCAACCCCCTAGTGATGATGATTTGGACCTCAGGGGAGAATAGTTGCGTAGCCCTGAAACAGAGTTTGTTACTGTTGGGCTTGGAACAGTATACAAGAATGATGGTGCACATCTTATGGGTATGAACTAGAGGAGTGCAGCCGTACGGTTTGCAAGAAGTCAGTGGTAGTAATGGTATGGAACGACAGGGTGTCCGGCTTAAATGACTCACCACAACTTAACAAATCTTACCATTATCTGCCCTGATTCATTA
>JAODKN010000041.1:30156104-30166983 GCA_026774425.1 Petrocephalus zakoni | reverse complement strand
ATGGAACGACAGGGTGTCCGGCTTAAATGACTCACCACAACTTAACAAATCTTACCATTATCTGCCCTGATTCATTAACCCTCCTAATAATATAATTCATTCATATAATACATCTGTATAAATAAAACCTCAACTTCATTATATATATCTAGTAATACATGGTCATGTAGCAAAATAAACAATCAAGGAACTCAAAATTAAAGGAAGATATACTTACATCTATTTACATTTAGTGTGACATTTTATACTAAATACTTTTTTGCTGAGAAATCAGTTCTTTTTCTTCCAGCAAACAGAGCAGCACCAAGAGGGGCATTCTGATTCATCAGATTTAAAAAGGTGACTATTGCATTTACAGGGCATTAATGATTAAATCCCTTCACATCCTTAAATGTGAATTAGGTGTAGAGTGTACAGTGTCTATGTGGGCATTGCAGCTTCCAGGGAGAAAATTCTTCTGATTGGTCAAGAGGGTCCGTGACCTTTCTTGCTCAGTGAGTGTGGAGGGGTTAAGTGGAGATTCGGGGAGAGACCACAACTTTTTTGAAGGGTGCCATGGGATCCGACACAATATGTCAGAACCTCAGATGTCTTATCAGTTTCACTTCACATATATCATTGATATTTCAGTTGGTCAGGAATGAAGTGTGCCCCCTTCTGTCGGTAATGGCATTTCCCAGGGGTCTCCCATCCCAGGACTAAAACCCTGCTTAGCTTGACAGGCTCGTAAGGCTGACCAGCAACTTGCCAATGTGCCAGCCGCTTATTTAATTTGAATATTTTCACTCAGTTTTGGCTGAATGAATCATGTCACTGCTCAGAAATCCTTCCTAGTTTGGGGTTGTCACAGACTCTGTCAGCGGAGGCGAAACAAAGCCTGCCATTATTATCGCTACTTTCAACAAGATGCTTGAAAAGCGACTGCCTGACATGCAATTAAAGACAAGGAGAGGACTGGAGGCGAGAGCTCACTATTGGCTGAAATTTTCCTGCTAGCTGCCATCAGACTTGGAACCTGCAGCATCTCCAATCAATAAGGCTTTACTCCAACCACCACCAGGTGCAAGTCGACTGCAGACAGGCGAAGTGGAACAGGCCCCTGTAGAGCTCGCCGAACTATGCCAGGGGAACTACTGGTTGTCTACTTAGATGACCATGCCTTGCTCCAAGATTTTGTTGTTCAGGGGAGATGTCTACAGTGGCCAGAGAACAGCCTAAGCTAAGGTTCCTGAAGAAGAAGAACAGCCAACAAGAGGGGAAGTGATGTCTGCCAAAGGAGAATGAAAGGATGTATTTGAAAATAGTCCCTCAGAATTCTTCCCACTCTGTCACCAACCCAGTTACCATCCATCTATGCATGCATCCATCCATCCATCGATTGATCCATCCGTCCATCGATTGATCCATCCATCCATTGATCGATCCATCCGTCCATCGATCTGTCCCTCCATCCATCATTCCATCCATCCACACATCTAAGGACAGGATGCTAGTCTATCTTATTAGCCCTGCACATTCAGTCTGTGTTCATTCTTGCTGTGATAAGAAAGCAACATGCAGTGTTTGCACCCCCAGTGCATTTCCTTTTTAATTTTTTTCACAATACGGGGTGAAAAGGTGTGGGAACCGGGCAGATAAACGAACTGTCAAATTACACTAGAAGCCAACAGAATGTGTAGTGTTCAAGCGGGGCCCAAACGGTGGCTTTAAGATAATCCTATTAGTATATGGTGAGCTCTACTGCAGGAGACACTGGCTCCTGGGCTTTTCTCAGAAGAAAAAGCCTCCGTTTTGGTCTTCAGGGAGATCATTAGATTAGCGCACTCGGAGATGACGCTGTGGAGAAGTTCCCAGTAGAACATGAAAGCCTCTGATAAATTCGGATTTCCTAAAAATAAAATAAAACCCACATACAGCACTGAGGAGTCCACAGAAGCCAATATGGCTGCACATACGCTGTCAGTGTGAACGGAAACTTCCCACAACCGAAATATCACTTCTGCTCTAGGTAGAGGACAGCATCGTCTTTTAACCCAGTTTTATTTGGCTGTGCTTGAAAACACATCATTTTCCTGTCAAAGGGGCCACAGTCAGTTCCTGTATATGCATCTTTTTTGCAGATATAAAGTGGCTCTATAGCACAGTACCTCCTACTGATCAGGGACTATTGTCTATGATAGTTAAGAAGAAAGCTAATATTATTAAGTTCAAAATTACATCTGGGCACCTTACCTAAAAGGCAACAAGAATAAAATAGCCGCAGAGCAAATTGGTCATAATATTTTTAACTTTTAATTATGTAACTTTGTCACATAATAGATATAAAAATGCAACACAAGATTATGTTGTCCCAAAGATATGCAGAATCAGTTCCAGGTTTGACAGAGCTTGAAGTGGCCACACAAGCCCAGCTTCATAGCATCTCGACAGAATTTATAGAGAGGTCTGATAGTCAGTAGAATTACCTGGAAGTCTACTGCAGGAAGGTAGAATTCTTCACCCTCTGAAAGGTCCATCACTGTCACTGCCATTAATAGGGGTTAAAAACAACAGTCTTGGGTATTTTCCCAGAAGATTCCGGAATGATGAGGGAAGATGTGGATCTCTGCGGTGGGGTGAAGTCAGCTGACAAGCCCCCTTTCACCCGCAGGCACGCTAACATGTGATAAAACAATGAGGGTTTCTGTATTTAGCATGTAGCATGTAACATAGGATGTTTCCCGCCTCCCGGACATGAAATCCAGCCAGTTCTCCTTTGTTTGTATCCATGCCCCCTCCTCCCCCAAATAAAGTTCTTCACCCATCCTCCAGTCCCGTGTCATGTGGATCTGTTCAGCATCCTCACTAAGGGAAATCTCTCACCCCAGTGAGCATGACTTTGGACTGGGGTCTGACGACTGCACACAGTTATATAGTTACAATTTTGCAATTTAGCTAAGATTTTTCTTTTGGGTTATGTGGTTTAATCTGGCCTAATGGGGATCTGCACTAATACCAGACCATGTTCTGCGTTTAAAGTATGCAAACTGCACAGCACCATTGATTCGCTGACCCCCTTCCTTTGTGGCTGGGTATTACAGCAAAATACCAAAAAAATAACAATAATGATTTACCAGAAAGTAAATCAAAAGGTCGTTGCTCTGATTTCCAACCCACCCAGTGCCAGTCGTCCATGGGACTTTGTGTTTTAGGCTAAATCTGGCCGGGCTGTCATGGCCTAAATTGAAAATTGGGCTGTGTTTAGTCTGTCTGATTTTGTCCAAATTTAGCCCAAGATGGACGCCTGTTTTGGAATACATATAGCCCTATAGCCCATATAGCTTTTTTTAAAGATAAAAAATATATTAAAAAATAATCTGAAAAAACGGCTTTTCACCCTTCACTTTTCAACCAAACCTCCACACTGCCGAGACATCTGGCAAACTGGGATCTGGGAAATTGGATCGTAGGATGGAGATTTTAGCAGTGGAGTGTAGCAGCCTTTTTTGAAGGCTAACCAGTGAACCATAGTTTAATAAGTAAAGGCTCGTTTACAGACCTTATTTTGGGTACAGGAGCCGTTTTAGGAACAATTTGACAGGTGGAAATAATGTGACAGAGAATCCGAACATCATTAAGAAAACATAAATGATTGACAGATAGCTGGATAAAGAATTCATAACTGGAGGAATAAACTGACAACCACGGCTTTACCATAGTTTCTCTAAAAGACAGGAATAATAAAATCAGCTACCACAAAGCTCATGATAACGGTGGTCCTGACAAGTGACTGAATCTACAGTTGTGTGTTTCAGTATGTATTTGGTGATTGGTATTCAAACCCTTATTTATGAAGAGACGTTCCCGGGCTGCTGGGTCTATAGACCGGGATATGTTACGGTAATCGCATACATATAACACACACAGTAGGTGTGTTTCTGATATCCAGGGTCTGACTCCTGTCAGCCCAGTGCTCACTGGGTGAGGTCGTAGCGCTCACCACGGACAGCCTTCTGGAAATAAGAGCTGAGTTACTCATTAGCAATAATGCTACGTTTAATTTGAATTTACAGTTTTTTTCACCCATATTACAATCCGCTGTTTGGAATTTGGAAGGCTTCACGGATGGCCCATCGTGCGTTCCATATTCCATCGTTAATGGGCTGTTTTGCATTTAAATTGGATTTTCAGTCAAAATGGATCGTGTGAATGACCCTTCGAAGGACTCCAAAGGCAGAAATGAATTTGCGTAGGAGTGTTTACTGACGCAGACATCTGATACGTTTTCGATGAATGAATTTCGTTGGTTGGGCATGGAATGGAGACGGTAAACAATCACCATGACGGTGTAAGCTCGCTCTTCAATGGACGGGATGCATAGGTTTAAAATTATTTGTAGATTTTAATTGGAAAGCCACCTTGATGGAACACAGTCCTTGGGGCCATTGTTAAAATTGAATTTTAGCAAATTTAGAGAAGCAGAAATTGAATTCTTTGCAGGTTCATTGAGAGTCAGAGTTTGCTGGAGTCAGCAGCTGGGTGATATCGCTCATTCACTCAGCAGATTAGACCAGTCTGAACCGGTTGAGGCCAAGCTGGAGGACACATTATGCCTTGTGGTTTGTCTGCCTGATGCAACATCCCCGAGATCCATTCTGCTGTATGATGGAGCAAAGAAACACTCTTGTGTTTACATGGGGCGTCGAATACACCTGTTTCTGACTTGACCCAACTTGACAAATATGGTGTAAAGTTTTGTTGCCCTGACAGGGAAGGGGGCATTAAATGAAACGCAGCAGGAATATGCGAGTAGCGTGGGTGCAGGTGCAAAGAAAAAGCAACTTTAAAGGCCATCTGGGTGATTGTGGCCTTCGGAAGGTCAGCAGAGCTTCTTCATAGAAATCTTTTTTTCTTAGTGCAGTTGACATTGATTTCAGCTTGCAGTCATGATGCTTTGTAATGGTCTGGCGTCTTTCAGCATGAAGGTGAGGTTTGACTGCATTCTTGCTTTCTGTTGTCTGTTTCTTGTACAGTGAACAGACGTTCTAAGCAAGAATGATGGAGAACAAGAGTTTTTGTTGATAACAAAAACTAAAACTTTGACATGGTAACACTTGCTATGGATACCATGTCTATAAGAACCTATGAGCACATTCATAAAACAGTATAAAGCCTTATAAACATGACTATAAATATTTATAAAAGGCATAACACATTATACTGATGTGTATTATACATTATGAATGCTCTATGAAGCTCTCATCTATAATGCACTATAGATGCTTTCATAGTGCAGTACAAAGCATCCTTAATTCTTATACCGACCATTATAATGCATTATAAAGGTATATGTAGTACATTATGAGTGAGAGCTTCACTGGAGCTTATAAAGTATTATGATGAACACTACAGTGCCTTATGGCTGTCAATAGAAGATGCTGTAATGCTAATTGTCATGCCCTCCCGTCCGATCCTCCTGTGTGCCACGCCCCCTCACCGCCCTAGTGTGGAATCCCAGCGTTTACCAGCTGTGTCTCGTTGTTAGTCATTAGTGCTGTGTATTTTAGTCCGCGCTTAAGTCTGTTTCCCCAGTCCTGTCATTGAAACCTCGTGGTTTGTGTGACGTGTGCGAAATAGAGCTCCCGAATGGGAGACTTCCACATTCCTGTCTCCGCCTTTTCCCTCGTTCTGCTTAGAAACGTGACACTAATATTAATTATTCAAGCGATTGTAATGCACTTTTGAAAAGAGGAATAAGGCAGAAAGGAAAATAAACTTATAACTAAAAGGAAACTACAAATATTGCTTCCAAAACAAACTAAAAGAATATATAACAAACATCAAACACTTTCCATTTCCATTTCCATTAGTAATGATTTGTTTCTCTTTAATTAACGTTAATAATACCTGGAACATGTTTTGCCCATTTGAGAACATGAGTACATAATGTGCACCATGCATTCATGTAGGATTCTCTAATGATCCTATAGGTAAAACAGCTCTACAACGTTCAGTCTGTCCCTGGAAATGAAATTACTAAAACTTAAAAAAAGAAGAAAAAAATTTAAAGTATCTTCAGATGCGATTACAGATTAAGAGGCCATAGACATTTTCCGTAAGTGTTAGATATGAAATGGCAATTGTGTAAAGAATGCTCTGAAATTTTAAGCAATGGTACCAGAGAGACCAGAATCTGAACAGTCCTTCGCGATGTCTCAGCCATGACTGATGATTACAGAAGAGGTTAATAGGGGCACCAAAACAGAACTTGTGTTGCTCTGGTTTTACATTCTGGGAGACACTTACAGTAAGCACACAGGACCAGATCTGTACATCAGGTTGAAAAAAATGCTAAAAGGATGCTTTGGTAATTTATACCATGATGTGCATGTTTTTTTATAGAGACAACATATCTCAAATGTTTAAATATAATTCAAATTTGGAATGGCCATTGTTGATTCACATGCGTATTAAATATATCAGTTTGGGCAGATAAGCAAGCTCTACACGGTATGCACTTTCTCCCTGTTCTCTGTGGCTTTTCTCTTGGGACTCCAGCTTCCTCCCGCAGTCCCAAGACATGCAGTTAGGCTAACTGGTGTCTGTAAATTGCCTGTAGTGTGTGATTGTGGGTGTACCCCAGCTTCGTGCCCTGTGCTGCCTGGGGATAGGCCCCCCTGTGCCCCTGACCAGGATAAATGGGGGAAAAGGGATGGTTAGATCCGGTTAAAAGCGTGTCTCAGGCTGCCCTAGAATGCAGGAAATGATGTGTTCCACACACCGATTCATTATTTCCTTCTCGACGGAGTGTGTCTCAATGTGCAGTGAGCGGCAAAGACAGGGAGAATTGGAAGTTTCTGATAAGCACGCGTCCACGAAACCCGGACCGCCTGGCCGCACATAAGCGGAGGGGATCCAGTGGAGCCAGCCTGCTTATCTCAGCTCTCGGGTGCAGTGGCCTTGGCCAGCTGCGTGTCGCCGCGTCGTTACAGCCCGGCGCGCCCGGCCGCCCAGCTTGGGCCGATGCTCGCTCGCTCCGCGGTGTAAACTTTCCATTAAACGTGCCCACGGTTGGGTACTGAAAAGGGTTCTTTCGGGCACGAATTCGCTATTCATTTGCGGGACTCCGTTCAGGCAAAGGGCTGGAGCTGTGGGATGTGTTTCCGGGCCCCTTCAGCTGAAGGACAGCGCTGCTGTGGCTGACTGCCCAGGAGACTGTCCAGGATTCCGTCTGTTTCTTGCAGCCCCCCGAGCATCCAGAACACTGTAATACTTTAGTGTCTCTGCAAAATGTCTTAGGTGGGCATGTTATTCTAAGTATCCCTGACTGTGTTTGTGTGCGTCTATGCCCTGTGATGATCTAGCGTCCCAATCAGGGTCTCCGCTGCACTGCCTGGGATGGGCTCCGGACCTTTTCTAATGCTGTACTGGATCAGCAAATGCAGAGGTACGGACATCAAACGTGTCCACCAATGCCCCATTCTGAGGCGGTCCCCACACCGTCTCGGCGGCGTACTCTACCACCATGTTTCCAGCACCGCCTCTCACATGAATTATTTTTCATGCTGTTTTGCTCATCAATAACGCTGCACGCCAGACCAGAACCTGTGTGCAGCATGAAGGGAGAGCCCGCTGCTTCATACCATGTTTTATATGTACATTATTCATGCCTCTGACGTTTCGCTGGTGTATTCTTCTGGCCCGCCGTGATTATTTATACTGAATTATCTTCTGTTTCTCCTTGACTTTTGGCAACTATGCTAAAGTCACACTACTGATATTGCTATATTGCCACATTATGGTGTCGCTCTATGGGTGCAAGCAAATAATTAATACTGCTGCAAATAATATTAATAGTGATAGCACATTGCATATAAACCCATATTTAAGGCAGACCCTACAGCCTATCCCAGGTAACACAGGACACAAGGCGGGGGGATGGGACACACACACACGCACATACACACAGATTCGGGTATCTAAATGGTAGCTGAAATACAAGACTTTTGGCATTTTTAGTTTTTTTGATTGCAGTCACTGATTTTTATAAAATTAAGGTTATCCAATTGGGAACCTGTAAAGATGTCTCCAAAAGTAGGGAAATTTCAGGTTTTACACTTTGGGGAAATTCTGGTCCTCAAATGTGATCTATGCAAACCCACACATACACACACATGTTTGTACCCATCTTTATGGGGACTGTCCATTTATTTCTATGGACATAACCCTGATCCCAACAATAAACCTTAAAAAAACCTTAAACCCATATCCATCCCAAACCTTAACCATTTAGTCCCTTGGGATGCCAAAATAACAGGATTTTATCACATTTTGGGAACATTTGGTCCCCCCATGTAATATATACTGTACATAACCCATGCACATACACACACACACACACACACATTAGAGGTGCCAGTCCACCCCAGAATACACAGAGGATCATGCAGACTCCTCCGAGGTTACACCCCAGAGCACTGAGGCCACAGTGCTGGCCAACAAGCACTAGAGCCATTTCTGGTGTAGTTTTTCATTTGTAAATACAGGGCAATTTTTATATAATATAATGGTTTAATTTAATGTTGCTTCTGTATGCAGACATGCAAATATGTTTCCAAACATATTTCTACTGTGCAATTAACTTTGTAATTACATGCAAATGCTTTCAAGGTCAAATTCGAAGTGAAATAAGGCAATAAGAAATTAAAATTTCTATATAAATCCCATCCAGCTCAGCAATAGTATAGTGCAAAGAAGTTTTAACCCTTTAAGCCAGACCCTGACTTGGTTAGCTGTCAGAGTGGCAGGTTAGAGGCTCACGACATGGGTCAACAGCCTAAGTGACAGACAAGACCCAAGTAGATTGGTGCTGCACTAATACTTCCGGAGATGGGAAGTTCAGGCTCAGAAAGTACAAATTCAGACCAATTTTTTTGTTTGAATCAACCAGTTGAGTATAAATAGTCACATTCTTAACTGGTTGGGACTTAACTGGTTTGTTGAAACACAATATTGGCCTGGATTTGTAACTTCTGGGACCAGACTTTCCACCGCTTCAACATGAAACTGCGGAGAAAATAAAAAATATTATATCTAAAGAATTAGCATTCCACTGGGTAGGTAAAATGATACGTTATATATAAACATGTTTGTATATCGACATACACAGGGCGTCCCCCTGTCTGTATTCTCTGCTTCCTGGGATGGCACCAAGGTCTCCCGACAACCTTTAACAAGATAAGTGGTTGGAGGATGTATGGATTGATGGATGTTTGTGTCCATCAAAGGCTGATGCCATTATTCAATGCCATTCAGTAATTTAATGTGGTACGTTCTACTCTGTGTCCAGACTCCAGACCGCGATTTCGTAGCAGCACAGTTATTAGTCTATTTTTTTTTTATTATGTGATGCTCCAGTCCTCATAGCCTGTAAAAGAAGGACACTCCTTCCGCCTGGAAATCTCCTGTCTTTGGCTTGAGCCTCCATGACACGTGGCTCAGCCAACCGTTCATCTGAGAGATGACAGGACAGCGATGAAAGCTGCCTATCTGGGGCTTTTGTACCTACATGATAGTGTTTAGCTGCACCCAGGGAGGGTGAAATATAGAAGTTAGGCATCGAACGCACTTAAACCAATCAAGCTAATTGCCTCTTAATTGAGCTCAGGCCTGACCAATAGTAGGCTGGGATCACCGGTGACTTTCTGACTAATTAACCGGAAAGCCTTAGATCAATTGGTGTTCGCTGTTGATAATTGCCGTACACAGAGGTGGTAGACAACAATTATTCTGTTCGTTTACTCCAAGTTAATTAACTCAGCTCGGCTGGAATCTGTGAGGATATGAAACGCTTCTCTTGGGGAGCTGTGCGTGGTCTTGGGTACCCACCTCGGGATGTTACGCTAGACAGGGCATTAAAAAACATGAACTGATCATTGATTTTAATTACTGCTTTTAGATGGGGACATTTGCTTTTATGCTGCATCAGGTTCTAATGTTTATCATGTAAGGTATGCTTTTTTTTTCCAAAGATGGATTGTTTTGCTAGATAGTGACATTTCGTCGTTATCATGCTATCATGCTTCGTTATCATGCTATCATCTCTTGGTAATAGTGCTCAGGCCAGATAGGGATGTAGTGGCCCCCCCGTTGCCATGTTTATCTTATGCCAACGCTCCCTCTGAGGTAAGAGTTTGGGTGGCAGGCAGAGGGGGCCCCGGGTGGGCGGGGGCACCTACAGGGTCGATTACATGGAGTCAGCCTCTTTATATGCCTCTACCACAAAGGCAGCAATGAGGCGATTCATCACCAGGAGGGCCGCGAGGGGAGAGAGCCACCCATGGCAGATTTACCACTGACATGGCGGTCGCAATGCGCTCTTTCATTAACCTAATATATGCGACAAGGGCTTTAAAAACGACTTGGGGACTCCCGAGGTCCATCCGTGTGCCATGGGGGGGGGGGGGGTGTGGACAGCGTAATGATAATAGTAATTATTCATTGTTATTGTTATTATTCTTCATCTTATTATTATTATTATTAATAATATTAATAATAATGATAATATTGGCGCAGTGCAGGCATGTAGTCATGCTGTCAAATTACAGGCTTGGAACCCACCCTTGAAATTGGTTCCCAAAATCTACCAAGAAAGACCTGTCAGTTCCTAGAATCCCATTTACATTTTTTTATGGCTAAAGCACTGGCACAGTTGTTAGCATGGTCGCCTAACACCTCTCCTCTGGGACTGGGGTTCGAGTTTCTGCCCATGTAACATTTCTGTGGAGTTTGAATGTTCTCCCCGTGCTGTTGTGGGGTTTCTTCTGGGTCCTCTGGTGGGGGGGGGGGGGGGGGGGGGGGGGGGGGGGGGGGGGGGGGGGGGGGGGGGGGGGGGGGGGGG
>JAODKN010000041.1:30132665-30148375 GCA_026774425.1 Petrocephalus zakoni | reverse complement strand
ATTGCTTAAATCACCTTTCTTTCCCATTCTGACATTCAGTTTGGAGTTCAGGAGATTGTCTTGACCAGGACCACACCACTAAATGCATTGAAGCAACTGCCATGTGATTGGTTGATTATATAATTGCATTGATGAGAAATTGAACAGGTGTTCCTAATAATCCTTTAGGTGGGTGTACGTAATGCAGTATAATGACTGCTTAAAGTAAAGGGTTACCACAAAAGCTGACTAGCATCATTTGAGGAGCAGGTGATACATAACTAGTAGTTTTGCATTGTCGCAGTAGCCTATTTCTGTATTTGTGAGTATCAGGTCTGTAGTATGGGAAAACAGGGGCTCTAAAAAGTTTTGCTCGGGGGCCCAATATCATATGCTTTCACGGGGCTAAAAATAAGTGCAGACAAATTACCTACAATTTAAGGATGGCAAATCATCTAACTGTATGTCTTTGGACTGCAAAAGGAAAAAGGGGCACCTGGAGAAAATCCGCATGACACGGGAAGATCATGCAAACCCCACATACACAGGACAGAGGTGGGATTTGGACCTGGAGGCTATAGCACCACACACTACCCTGCCCCTAAATGTGTTTTTTTTTCAACAAATATGTACAGTAGTACCAAAATCCACACTGCTGTTTGCATTCGTTTTCAGAGCTAGTCTCATAGACTCTGGCTTTCTTGTGACCCAGTTTATCCCTAATCAGTCTAATCAGTGCTGTCTTGGCATCTGCAGGCCAATGTGAAAATCACTCTAACCCAGCTCTGTGCATTACTCTGCCTTCTGCTAGCCTACATAGACATTCAACTATAAATATTCTAGCATGCTTTTTTCCTATTGAATATTTCATCACTTCTGTTGGCAATGAAATTTAATAAACAAATAAACAGGGATCAAATTTCTTGCATGATCAGAGCATTTACCTACATAGGAGACCAGATCAGCATTAAAGAAAACGTCAGTAAATGTTAGTAAACATTAAAGTTGACTGAGTTGACTGTGGGCTATTTTCACTTTCACTGTGATTACTATACATATACTGAAAACCAGGAACTGGCATGCACCACCAAAACAAAACCCTGCATCACAAGTTAGAAACTCTGGGAGGGATGGCGATCCAATGCTACATTTGGTGGATGGAATGGGGGTGTTATTCGTTTTGACATGGGCATACTGTCATTTTTGGGAACAGTTCCATGTTTACCACATCTAGAGATGAAGACTAAAGGCTTCAGTACTGCATATATTAGTCTGTTTGTGGGAGTTACTTGCACAAACATTTTCTGAGGGCAGAACGAAAAACGATTGATTCCGAGAGATAACCAATCAGATTGTGGAGGAGGTGGGCCCAAGCAACTAGAGGTCATGGGACCAAGACTTTTGATTGGTGGTTCTGACATCTGACACAAAATCCGATTTGTATATCTCTGAATAATTTTTTGATCTGACCGTGTTTGAACGTGTTTGTGTGGAAGTAAAACTCCCATGAGCATCCAATCTAGCTTGAGTGAAAATGACCTGTACCTGCACAATGTGCCAAAACAAAGGTGGGGTCTCCTTTAACTTGCCGACTTGGGTGAAAGAGGGCAGATGGTTGACAGGGGCCGGGGGTTGCTGACCCGATTAATCCACTCTGCAGCCCGACGTTATTTAATCGCCGTTTGCTTTGGCCAATCTCCACCTCAGGCTAAGTGCCGTAAGGGACGTGAGTCTTATGGGTACACTGTGACACTTGGTACTAGCCAAATACCCCGGGATCATTGTGGCCATTAGGTTTTGGGAAATGCTGCAAGGTTTTGATGTGTGGCCAGGAGTGACAGACAACACAGCAGTCCCTTTTATAATATTTGCTATTTCACAGGTGACCAGAGGTCATCTGACTTCCCTTGTTCCCCGGTTGTCCACAAGCCCTCTATCCAACAGAAGCACAAGTTCTGCTCAAACAGCAAACCCATTACTTCTGCTCTTTGCACTGTCCTCACAGACCACTACACTGCACTGATTTCCATTATAAATAAGTCGGCTGATTCCATGGGATTTATGCTATCGCAAGGGAAACTGATAAATGATCAGCTAAACATTAAAGCGGTTTAAGATAATTGGATGGATCAGCTAAGCGTCGTATTAAACGCCATTAGATTTAGAAGTTTAATACCTTAGCTACCGGCGGCTGGCTGGCCAACCATGATATTTAAGATCGAGGTCAGCAGCTCTCCCTGATCATATCATCGTCAGACAAGGAAGGACAGGATCTTCCAGGAGATGCTAGAGAGAGTCTTCTCTGAGCATCTCCAGCAGGACTATGAAAATGTCCTTAATCTGCTTTAATTATTTTTCAGTCCTTATGAAGATGACTAATGGGTGTGACAAGAGTCACTATACTTCCATAAAATCCAGTCTTCCATCCATCTTGCATAACTGCTTATCTAGTGCCCATGGAACCTATTTAGTTGCATAAAATCTATATTTTAATATTTTAGTGTCATGTAAATGTTGTCGTTCTTCCGTGGGTTGGTCTGTCACTACTGTCAATGGCAACTTGTGCCATTGGACCCGAATCAGTCAATGTGTCATGTAAGTGGGCTGGATAGGTTGGAAAATAATCAAGCTTCATCTGTCCTGAGCCCCCGAAGGCTCATGCTTATTGGTGGATTCTCAGGTAGGCGTTCCCAAGCATAATTTAGTCCTGTTAAAACCCAACGGTAGTAGATACCCAACGGACTAGTTACTTCAAAAGCAATTTTAGAAGTTCAGAAGGATCAAATATTTGTCAGACAGCATTTCTCAATCCTGCAGAAAATGCAATAAGCTGAATCACTGATGAGTTAATCTCTCCGAATATAAATATCTTCCCCTGAGGGGAGCAAGCCATTTGTTTAGAAAATCTTTCCCTTAATCCTTACCCACGTTTTCAGGTTTGGCAAAAAATCGCTTTGCTAATCATGCAGATAAAGACCCACTTTAAAAATTAAACAGGAGAAATGCTAGTTAATTAATTCACTAGTAGCTCGCATTCATCGTCACTCATGAATCCATACAAAATATTTGAGAATACTGGATGACATCAAATTGACATGGAAGTAAAAATATGTATATACACATTAATCAGGCAGGAGCAGAGGCTTCGTAGGGGACACTGTAACCTCACACCTCCAGGGTTGTGGGTTTGATTTCTGCAGTTTGCATTGTTCTTTCAGCTGATACTCTGGATTTTTCCTGTTGTCCAAAAACATAAAGTTTTGGTGATTTGCTCACTCTAATCTTTTATAATGTGTATTGTGCAACATGGGATAAGCTTCATGCACAATGCTAACCTGCATGAGGCAAGTGATTATGAGGCATTATAGATTATTGGGTATAAATTATGTTGTCTGTCATCAGTTTTGAATTACTGTTCTTACTCAAATTCCTAATTCCTAATTCAGACATACAAACAGGTGCCATCTTTAAGTGTAACTAAATAGCAAACCGTGTTCTTTTTCATATGGATGAAACTGTCTGAATATTTGGATTTGTAAAAAGGAGTAATATTACAGAGGATTCAAAATTAAAAAAAATTCCAAACAGCATGTGTTGCAAAAATTAATCGGAATTTAATGATGATATATTAGCATTTAATTGTATGATTAATGCTTCCATTGAATTTTACCTCAATGCATGCTTTGAATGAAGATAGAAAACACAGAAAGTTCTTCCACTGTTTTCAATAATAGAAAATCCAAGGATACGCGAATAGCGATGACTTGTACGCTGAAGATTCTCTATGCCAAACAGTGTCAGAAGTTTGTGTGTGTACATGGTCTTTATGTGCAGAACTTTATTGTCTGCCAAGCTGACGAAACAAGCTAATACTTGAGTAGGCATTACACTGACAATCTGTGGCACAGTGCAGAATGGAATAGTTGTACGCAATTAAATCTTCCAGATCTACCTTGCTGCTTCTGGAAAGAAGGATTTCAGTTTCTTCTTTGCCTCTGAGAGGAACAGATATAGATTGAGCACAGGAGTTTGAGTCAAGATTTTCCAAGATCTCAGTAATGCTAGGCGTGTTTCTCAATAAATTGGTTTTATAATGCTGTAGGATCTGACTGGGATATCAAACCGACGTGGAAAGTGCTGCTGAGATGTTCTGAGTGTTCTGGATTCAGCTCACTGCAAAACTGACAGAAAGACGATTCGGATGGAGTGAGTCTGCAGACAAAACGGCGGGTTGAAAAGTCGATGAATTTCAGCAAACACTTTTCCTATGTAATCAATAAGTAATGGTACAGAGAGCATGACCGAAGAGTGTCAGGAGATACAGCAAAACTGCAATACGGCAAAACACTAAGATGGTCATTTAACGTCAAGAATATTCTGTTATGGATTTTTCAAACATTTGTGGTTGGCATATAAAAGGGGAAATGGCCCTGTTTGGGGTTTGATTTCTGTGAGGGTTCCTTTCGGTTCTTGTCCTGCGTATCTTTGGTTAACAGCCTGAGACCTGGTGCATTTCTCACTCTCTCTCTCAAACCCACATTGGGGAAGGCGGCAGCAGCCATCTTCTGTTTTCTGTAAAGGTCTCGGGTTTGTTGAACAGCCGACTGAGGTGAAAATTGCCCGCCCGCTTCTGCGCCTCATGGACCCCGGGTGTGGCTCCGCAGCTGCCCGCATTGGTCCTGAAGGGAGCACAGCGAGGAAGGAAGGGCGTGGATCGATGGGGGCCTCAGGACATGAATATGGATGCCGGAGACTGGCCGCTCGCAATGATTACTGCTGCCGGGTCCCAGCCCTGGGAGCCAGCAGACCAGCATTACTCTTGTCGAGCAGTGGAGTCCCCCCCCCCACCCCGCTGCCTCCGGCAGGAGGTGGGGGGAGCAGCAGGTGTCTGCTGAGGGCAGATTGGCCCCGCGTGAGCCTGGTCCTCATTAGTGGTTAGCAGCTGGGCCAGGGCAGGCTCGCCACTGTCTGGTGGCTGGCTACTGACTTCCTGCTACACCAATGATTATTTTCAAGACCCACTTGCAGTCCTGCTATTGTGTGTGCTATATGCACAGTTCAATTTGCCATCACTCACTCTGTAACACAGGCGCAGAAACATGGATGGCAGCCCTCTCTGTCTTTGTGGGGATTCCACCTCAACAAATGAAATTCAGCAATAGAAGAAAGCTGGTGGCAAACAAAATGTTTTTTTTTTCATTTTTCAATTTATTTCTTTAAAAGAAAGCAGATGAGATGCATTTATTTTGGGGATATCCATAACCTTATGGATGTCCCCAGTTATTATTTTTTTTAAGATGACATTTTATTTTGTTTTTCCAAAAGAAAGACTCTCTCATACACACATACCATCACACACACTGACACAACAAAACAATTTTCTGTTATGGCCTGGTTAGGAATGACTTTTTCACAGCCTGCCCAAATGTTCACATTGTGAAAACATAAACTGTCAAACTACACACTTTAGCCATATATATTTGCATGTAATACAGTGCCAGCTGGAGCGGGTTAGTTAAACTGCCTACTGCGTTTAGCTCCAGCTGTCCGACATGTGAGCCCCACGCCAGGACTATGACAACCCAAAAGGAAGGATGTCAGACTTGCACTCTCTCTCTAGGAAAGGATGCTGAAGAATTTGCTGGGGCTCTCCAAGATAAGCCTCTTGAATAGAGAACTCCTTTTTGTCTACGGATGCAACCTATCACCTTGATGAATTGCTGCTTCACTCTTGGCACCATCGGCATTCTAGATTTTAGGTATAGGATTATGGGTAAAATCCCCATGCCTTTGGTTTGAGCACAAGGATGTCTTTCCAACATCCCGGCTTGAAAAGTGAAGACAGAATCCATAAGAAATGGAGCCAAGGCTGGCGAGAGGTGGGGGGTGGGGGCAGACCAAGTTCTATCAGGAGGTATGTGATCATCTTGAGTTCTCATATGCTCTAGTGCCATTTGTTGATCACATGGCCCCTCACTTCTACTCCTGCTTTCATCCAAAGCTGGACTTGTTCGTTGATCTCACAATCAACCCCTGTAGCAGGTTTTTCTTTGGCCCAGCCACTTCACTTGCCTCTCAGTGGTCTGGGGATCCACAGCCAGAGGACTGAACCAAGATGCCTGTGTAGAAAGCTTATTATTATCTGCAGGGGAGTGCTGTGCTACATCATCCAGCAGGATGCCACAGGACCAGAGGGTCAGATCAACAGGCTACTGAAGTGGCCTGGTGATTGTTGGCTGTAAGTCACAGTGTCCAGAGGTGGGGTCAGATGGGAAGGTGATGGGGTGCCATTTCTTCTCCCTGTAGGGTCCTGGGCATCAGCATGGAAGCTACCAGATTTTGGGGCTAGTAGTAGGCGGCTGAGGCCAACATGGATCACAAAAATGAAAAATAAAATGGTAACTCTTCCTGCGAAGCTATCTTTTGCAATGTATTATAGATACCTTCATAATGCTTTACAAAGAAAGGAAAAAGGAATCTGGGTACAAATGTGTGGGGTACAAATCCGGCAGGTGGTACGGATCGGGTCCTGAAAATGTTGTAAAACGAAGTGGCACAAATCAGGCACCATCATAAAATATGCTAAGAAGTTTAATGATGTGTGCACAGATGAGTGGGCTACAAATTGGGCAGGTATTATGGGTCGGGTAGTGATAGCGTGCATTTACACTCAAAAAAATATGTGATCCCAGATGACCTGGGAAAGTGGTTTGAGCAATCTGAACACAATCCGCCTTGGTGGTCATTTACACTTACTGCATTTAGAGCTGTCCACTTGTGATCTGATCACCCAATATACGTTTTAAAAACCAAGTGCAAATGGCCTGTGACACAATTTAATATTTGATGTTTTACTTTATTGGAACATAATATAGTCATTGTACAGCAAAAGAGAAATCACACTAGCAGATTTTTTTAAGCAAATAATACATTTGTGTTTTATGTTTGCCATGCATTTGTAATTCACTGAAACCTGTTTCAAAGATATCATAGCTAGCTATAAACGCATTATAAATATGAATGTATCCTTACTTTACTCAAAGCAGACAATAAATTTTTATAAATGCATTATGCCATACTATAACCCAACAGTCAAGCTTTTCCAGAACAAAAAGAAACAAGGAATTCATAACATTTTATAATGTTTTATGTAGAACTGGTAGAATGATTGAACTGCTGTGATGATGGAACTTAAACAACATTAATGCCTTATGAATTAATGCCTAATAGAATGCTTTATTCATCCTTATATCGAGCATAATAATGCATTATAGATACTTTGTAATGCATTATGAAAATATAATGTTTTATAAAAGAGAGCTTCATATAAAGTAAGAAAAATAAGAATACTATTAATATTATTAGTAATTAAACTTGCCCTTGGATGAAATAAGGCTATAGGGACAATCTGGTACAGTGGTCATTACAGATAACTGTGGTTTATTTCTACCCTACAAAAGTTTGCATCAAGTTGATAACTCTGGAATTTTGCAGTGTGGTTAAGGATTGTGGGCCAACTGAAGATCATTTTTGTCAGCAGACTGAAAGACAGGACAATCAGGACTGTCAGCAAGCTGATAGGCTGCATAAAAAGTCAGCTCACTCTAAAAGGTCTTCCCTGGGGAATATGATTTTGGCACACACTTTTAAAACATATTTTAGGATTGATGGGCTTCATTTTGGAGGCTGGACTAAAGCAGTCTATCGATTAGATGCAGAAAAGTTTGGATGAGAGATGGCAGAGGTGTTTAGGGTACATTAAGCAACGTGTCCTCTGAAATAATAACTGCGACCTTCTGTTTGACCATGGCCCACGTTGAGTCCTCCGTTTATGAATCTGACCATTCCATTTTTGACCGTGGGTCTGGTCTGTATCAGAGGTGGGTAATCCAGGTCCAAAGAGTAAAAATCCAGACCAGGATTCAACCAACTAGGTGAGCATTCTGTGACTGAGACTCTTAATACTGGTTGGTTAAAATAAAATCCTGGTTTGGATTTTTACTCATTGGACCTGGATTACCCACCTTTGGTCTTGATTGATCAAAATCAGAAAAAACCCAGATTATAAAAGATGGCCTTAACAGAAACTAAAGGCACTTTGTCTTGTTCCCAAATTATTATATAGTTTTTGCTCTACTGCCTATTTATTTTTTATTCTGCAGTATGAACAGCTTGTCTTTGAAGTTTCAAAAACGAATCAAAATTGGGTTTTGATGACAATAAATTTGACCTGTCACCTACAGCAGAAGGATAAAACCTAGGGGTCCCATCAGGGACAATAGCGGAGTCTTCTTAGCAAAGTGACTTTGGTACAGAACGCAAGCTCCACCCACCTGTATCTCCATGGTTGCCCCTATAAGGGTGTGCACCAGTTATCCTTCTTCCCGGGCACTGGGATTATAATTCGGGATACCTTTGCCATGAGACCACTCATGCCTTTCATGATGTCTGTTGTGGATGCATTCATCACCTGTTGCTCTTGAGACTATGTGGGACCACTGTGGATAAGGGGTGTCATTAAAAAAGCAATTTGAACAGCATTATGAGAGCATCATTGGGATACTGCTTGGGGTTTTACGTTGTTGTGCACAACACTGAACTGTGATTTTGTATCACGATGTGAGATTAGTTACTTGCAACTACTCTTTGTATTTTGATTATACTCAGATAACATTTAGATTTAGACACATTCTAGAACATCACAGAACGGATAATAGTGACCACAGAGGAAGGAAGCTGCATTATTCTGTATTAGAACCAGACCATGTGACCATTTGTAACTATCTGCAGACTATTATGAATACAGAAGGCCATGACTGATGTCCTTAACGTGCATGAAATGGCCTCGACAGTCACTTGCAGGCCACCGCATCTGCATCTGCAAGGTCGCTGACAGGAACGTCTCTGTCTGAAGCCCCGGATCTAGATGCATGCCGCACAGACCGCCGCATCCGAATCAAACAGAAATTAACATAATGCAGCCAAAACTGTTTGCGGAAGTAGTGAAGAAAATACCGTAAAAAAGGGCACACAGACTTTGCCGGAGGAATGCTGGTGTAGATGCGTTTCCTGTTCACCTGTCTGAGCTAATATTAATTATAGATCCATCAATGCCAGGAATAATGCTGAGCTTTTGCTAATATTTAATTACTCCGCCCCGCCTCCTGCTGCCCCTGAGGCCTCAGTATTCCAAGGATGTTTGCCCATTCTGCAGACTTTCATCATGCTTTTGTCTCTCTGGTACACAGAGCCGGAGGAAGACCACCTTATTATACTTCTATTAAATTATTAATTGGGAGTCTGGTCCCCCAGCGGCTCGCTGTTTCCCGCATACCCTGAGCACCGTTGCCGTGTTCCCCAGGTTGCCCGCGGCGACGGAGACTGGGTACCAAAGACGGGCTCCTTCCACATGATAATTAACGAGCCTTTTCTCATTATCTTTTGTGCAGACAAGGGTGAGCATCTGCTGTCTAGCGCACCGGTCCTTACCGCCGCTGATAATTGGTCTCAGTGATTCATGGCAGAGGAGAGAGAAGCTTTAATGCCGTGAATTTTTTAATATTTATTATTATGCGAGTACGGGTTCTGCATTAGGAGGCATATTATTTTGTGAATAATATGATTATGAATCGGGTAGCCTCCCACCTGCAGGGTTGGGGGTTTTAATCCTCTGGCTCTGTGTGGAGTTTGCATGTCCTCCCCACAGGGTTTTTTCGCCGCAGTCCGAACATGCAATGCATTATGCTAAAGGGCATCTCTAAGCTTCAGCGTGCGTGTGCATGCGTGTGCTCTGCCGTGGACTGGCAGTGATACATGTACTGATTTTGTTAGCTCATATGCGACTTTGCTTTAGTTAGTGCAGCAGAAATGCAATTAACCGTGTAAGGTGCGCGTCTGAGGTTACGGGCGGTTCGCCACATTGCAGACAGCATAGTGTCTTTGGGAGTAAGGCAGCCTAGCTTTCATTTGTTATACTCACTCTGTGTTTCATTTTGTTTGTGCTTGTGCATTAGTGTTAGTTGATTATTGCTTATGAAGAACAATGTTACTCATCGCTTTTTTGGTAAGTAATGTGAATTTCTCAGTGATTTCACTGCAGCACCAATACATATTATTCAGCCATCCATCCAAGCGGCCTGTTTGCCTAACCTTGATGTGTGGGATTACTGGAGGAAGCTGGAGTGCCCAGAGGAAACGCACCCAACACAGGAAGAACTCCTCCACATAAACGGGAGGGATTCGAACCTGCAGCCCTGGAGGTGTGAGATGACAGCGCTGTCCGTTAACCACCATGTGACCCATGTAATTGGGACTGCTAGGCATATTATTAGGACTGTAGGCATGCGCATGAACAAATCGCTCCTCCACTATTCTTCACATATTTTATTAATAAAATGATAATATAATCCCTGCACACCACTTCCTCGCCTGACATTCCAGCATGAACATTTTTCATGTTTTAAAATATATGAATATAAGGATTTCACCCTGCATTATAAATCTGATTCAAGCAGACAAATCTATGACCTTAAATACTAAAAAAATTCGCTCATTATATTTTTTCCAGTTCTTTGGGATGCAGCCTGATTTATTAAATGTTTTGTTTGTTATGTCTTGCATTCCTTGTATGTTTAGTTTGGGCAAAGTGGCCACGTTCCAGCAAACTTGGCAAAAGTGGATCCAGAAGATTTCCAGCACTGGGCATAAGAGCTAGCTAAGCAGAGACTGCACGCGTCAGCCGAGGGCGCCCCTTTGCATCGGCACGCGGTGTGGCGGGCTGCTGAAGAGTCAATTAGCACAATGCGCTTTTAGAAGCAGGTTTTTGCCCTGCCCTTGGCGAGCGATACACTGGCCAGAGAGTGCAGTTGCCTTATGTGGACCCTGCTTATCTACGCTGCCCCGAGTCTAATTATCCTACCTGAAAAAAGCTGCCCAACTTCATCACCCCCAGCGATCATGTGGATCCAGTCTCATTTAAAATATATCTTTTTGGTTTTACTTCCTGCGCCAGTTTCCAGCAGCTGCCTTTCTCCTTGTTAGCCGTAGGTGCTAAAGCTAATGATGCATCATGTCAGATGTAAGCGTCTGAAATGAAAGAGCTGGAATACTGAACTGCCGGTGCTCGCGTGGGCTAAAACTGCCAACTTACAGCAGATGCCGGGCCGGCTTTATCACTGATGGTGTTTTTCTGCACAGATAAGGCTTGTCAGCATGGTTTTAGAGGACAATCATTGTCCTCTAGGCCAAGTGCAAACAGGGGCCATGTTTGTTGATGGCTCTCATAGACGGGACTCCACAGGAATGCAATGATGCTTCCTGGCTTGGTAACGTGGTCGTCTCTGCGCTGTGGCCGGAGTGAGAGAGGGTCAGGACATCCCCGCCGTGTCGCCGTTTGGGCTATGATCCTGTCTGGCTTTCCACTCGCTGGAAATGGGCTGATAGGCTGGTCCAAGTACCTAGAAGCCCGTCCACACCTGAGAGAGGTACTGCAGAGCTTTCCGGAAAGGCATGGAATGGAAACCGTGAGCGGGACCTGGGCCCAAAGCTTATCATTGTGGATTTTTATCTTTAGGGCTAATGCAGCTCTGGACGAGACAAGGTGACCTTTACACCGCGGAAAATGTCATGGCGAGGAGTGTGTTTCCCCTTACCGCCGGGCCGAGATGCCAGAGCTCATTTTTCTTCAAAACATGAAGATAAAAAATGCATTGTTTTTACTTTCAGCAGTGTTTTCTATAAATGGTTTATGTATTATTTTACAATAATGATTCACATTACTGTCAAAATATTTGCTTACAAATCATTTCTTATCTGATGCATCAGTTGTGACACTAATTTCACATATTAAAACACAATGTAATTCTGTATTGTTGTAATTTCATATATTCAGCTTTAATTTACCAAAACGGCCAAAATTTGTCCCTCACCGCAAATCTTTCTTGACTTTGCTGATGAAACTAAACACATGGATAAACAGCCATTATTTGCAAAACTAAACAGAGCATGAAATGATAAAGCGATTTAAATGACATGTTGGCACAACTATACAGAAGCAAACACTTAATCTAATTAAATTATTTTAATTACGTTGGGGTCATTAAGACCAGAGAAATAACCAAAGAACATTCATATTTCTTTTCACCATGCTAAGCTTTTCACCATGCTAAGATTTTTATTATTCTGGGCCCAATAATAGCCATGAAATAATAATGAAATAATGATGACTTGCAAAAATATATGGATAAAATTTTAGGCTGCTGCCCCCGCGACCAAACCCGGAACAGCGGTAGGAGATGGATGGACGGATGACATTCTATAGCTGCTCTGACCAGGTCACATTTAAAAAGCATTCTGTGCATGCAGCAGCACAAAGCCGGAGATGGGGCCTTAGCGATCCTGCTCAAACCCAGAGATAAAACACAGAGATATTAACCCTACACACCAACCCTAAGCCAACGTTAGCCCCATAAAGCCAGAAAGCAGACTCGGAACCGACGCCGGCTGAGACAGAAGTCCGAGTGATACTTGCGACTCAGTTTCTGCCATGACTGTGCGCGTCGCTAGTATAACGTCACCAGCCTTGGGGGTGGGTGGGTTTGACTCTTTCTTCTGGTTTTGGTCAATTGGAGCGAATAGGAGTGTGGTGCCCTAACATGGTTGGACATCTCGTCTAAGTATTCAGCTACGTTTCCCAGGACCAGATCCAGACTCAGGGTGACCCAGCCCTGGTGAATGAAATGGCATAAATTTATTATTTTATTTTATTTTATTTTTGAATGAATTAATTAATTAATTTTGAAGTATTTCATAATTATATAATATGAATATATATATATATATATATATATATATATATATATAGGATATATAATATTTAAGGATTAATACTTATACTGGGGGTAAGTACACATGTTGATATCTCCCTTTTGATGTCAGCATCTTTGCCTGTAAAAATTCCTAAATTATGAGTATAATGTGGATGGTATAAAGCTGCAGAAACCTAATCTTCCATCTTCATGAGCACCCTTGGTTGAAAAGGGCCCCTGATCGCAGCTGAGCGCACCCCTCCCACCCCCCCTTTACCATAAAACGGATTCTCTGGCACCGTGCAGAAGGAGCCAGAATGAGCCTTGTGGCCGGCACACCACAGCAACCTGAAGAATGTAATGAGGCCACTGTGGCTCCCGGGACGTGGTGGATGAATCTCACGCATCCCGTTTCTCCCTTCCCCCTCGGTGGGGCGACGGCGGCCTTGTCGGATACCGGACGCTCAGTGAATCTGAATTGCCGCAGCCGGAAGCCTACAGAGCGACAGCGATTCTGTCGTTGACCACAGAATCTGAATGAGGTGGCATGAATGCAGAGATATGGACGTTACTTCGTAATACAGTAATACATTACCGAGCCTGATCTTCTAACGGATAAGCCATTATGGAAAATGGATGGCTGGACAATATCTGTCGTCGACTATATTAGTTTTAAAAAAACTAAAAACCCTGAATAGGACAAGCGGTTCCACAAAATGTATGTGATGGTGTAATGCGGCCCATCACAAAGTGGTTTGAAAAGCAAGGGAAACGTTGCTAATAAGAATGACTGCTTTTTACGAGTGAAAAGTCACACAGTTTTTTATATTTTATAACATGATTAATAAAAGATTAAAACACATTAAAATATATGTGTTATTGGGCTGCTGGAACTACCATTGTGGTTACACGAAACTAGTCAACACCCATGTGACATCTGTGGAAAAATAAGCATTTACTATGGCAGAAGCACAATTATTTGTGAACCCAATTTCTGCAACATCTAAATAATAAAATATTGTTTATAGAAATATAAAGGTTGTGTTTTTTTCCAATCCGATTATGTTTAATGCATTTTTGCTACATAAGTTATGATTATGATGTTAGAATGGACTGGTTCAAATGCATTTTACCTTTTAGTGGGTGGAATTTGAAAAAAACATTAGCATGGTCCCAGGGTATGATTGATTTAAAATAAAGAAACAAAGAAAAAAAAGAAAACTGTAATCTGGTAGGTAAAACAGAAGTATTTGTTAAGGACGAGGTATATATGTCAGCTGGGTGTTTTTCTTCAGTGTTTGTTCAGGTTTAAGAATCAAGATTCAAGACACAAACCTGGCTGGTGGTGTTTGGATTTGGTCAAGTGTAACAATAGGTATTTAAGACATAAGACATTCATAGCATGACATAAAAAGAAACATTAAAACCATAACTGCCAGGGGGACTACAGTAAATACAGTTACGGGGAGAAAGCAGATATTTATAGCTCTAACAAACAAGGAAGAGGTTTCCAGAATCGGCAGGATGCTGTCAGTCCCCTATCTCCTCCCCTACCTCACTGAAAATAGAAAGACCTACATTTCATAAAGATATTCATAAATTTTTAACGCTAAGATGTCTCCATCAGCTGTAAGTGTGTGTACACAGAATGAAAATGATATATTTTGTCTTCAGTTATATTTGTTTTATGTCTGACACCAGCCAGCAACTCAGTCACAGCTAATTAATTATGAGCTCAGCATAAAAGAAACTAAGATTTTGAATACTACTGACAAGCCTGATTCTAGATGGACAGTCTAACAGACTGGGAATATTCCATCCTGTACTGAAGCTTTCTTAAAAAGAATAGGCTTCACACTGCATGTCAGTTGTAGCTGAAATTGCTGTCGATCTTCTGAGGTGCAGATCTATCCGTTTTCGCCAAATCCTTACCCAGAGCTGGCTCAAAGTAATCCTGGAGCCAGTCCAGCAAAAACAGGGTGGGGAACACCCTCGACAGGACGCCAGACCGTCACAGAACTCAGCTCCCATCCGGCAAACCCGGCCGGAGCAGCAGTCAGGATAACAACCCTAGAAGCATGAGACCACACTTACTGACGGGTATATGTTTGCGATTATGTGGATTTATATGGTATGTATATTTTTTATGTCTGGGGAAAAAAGTGTAATAAATAATGCCTATGTCTGGGGACAATCCTGAAAATGTTAAAGCCATCTATGTAGGTAAATGTACAGAATTGTAATAAATGGCCTGTAAAATGAATACATTATTTCTCGGTGTGCTGAGGACTTTGGTGTGGCTGGCAAATGGTCCATAAATACAGGAGAACGGGAGCATCAGTAACAGACCTTCTTTTTTAACAGATAGAGTGTACACATGTGAATTCTGTTACAAACATTGCACATTGGGCTTTCCGCAATATTAGGGACGGACAGCGCATTAAAGAATGAGTCATACCAACGAGAAAGATGAGGACACAGGCAAGGGAAAACAAATCAACAGAAGAGGACGAGGCGTTCTGAAGGTGGCATACTGTATATCACAAACGGCTCATAAAACCATAACTACCCCCTTCAGGGACTGGAGAGTCTTCCATATCATGTTTATGTAAGATACGTTTGCTCAGCATAGAAATGCAGAATTATTATTATTGTTGTTGTTGTTGTTGTTTATTGTACATCCATCCGAGATGCCTTACATGGGCTTTTGCTGCCAGTGTTGCCGATGACTGTGTCTGGTAACAAGATCCAGATGATGGGGCACAGTAATAGCTCTAAATGTCTAGATGTACCCAAATCCATACAAACTAATTTTTTAGCTATAATGAATTCTCCATATTTCAGTACAGAATTCCTTTATGCTTGGAGATATCTCTGAGATAACGGAATTCCTTTATGCTTGGAGATATCTCTGAGATAACGGAA